>CM019713.1:31067888-31075388 GCA_009760885.1 Achatina immaculata | reverse complement strand
CTTTTCTCTCTCTCTTTCTTTGTCTCTCTCTTTCTCTTTCTCTGTCTCTCTCTCTGTCTCTTTCTTTCTTTGTCTCTCTCTTTCTCTGTCTCTCTCTCTCTGTCTCTTTCTCTCTGTGAACGAAATTCTCCATCCATTATTGGAACGTCCTTCAGATAGGTCAAATCTTTCTTGTCTGCCTGAGTACAAGGAGCAAAATTATAGAATATTTCTAGAAGTCGTTGATTATAGGGATTATGTGAGACTCCAGTTTACAGTCTCTAAAATGGCAAAGAAAGAACAAAATTTTCAGATATTTATTGATTTTCTAAACTCTGGAGTTGTCATGGCTTATTCGTGTTTACTGTTTCGTTAACATTTTTTTCAAAAACACAAAGTGAGAAAAGAAACAACAACAACAACAACAACAAATCATGTTCGACTCCCCAGTGACATAAAGGTGACATAGTGGTAATGTCTTGTTTGTCTTGACCTGTTGTAATTTTAGAGTGTGATTAGACCTGTGTGATTCGCTACCTTTATGGAGGCATAGGTTCCATTGCAGGTAACGATTTTGGTTTAAATAGTGTGTGATTGTGTAATTATGTGACGTTTTAACGGCACGGGAAAGGATATAAGATAAGAAGTGTGTGATTGTGTAGAGTTGGCATTCTTGTTTCGAGGTAACAGCCAGGTTAGGAAGGAGCGTGTGTTTGTTATTATCTATGGATTATATTTGTGATGTTTTCTACATATATTGTGATAGTTCTGTGAAGCTGATTGTTGGTTATTTTATGAGTTGCCTGTTTTTGTCCTTATATGATGTGTGTATTTCAGCTTTGTCTGCTGGTTTACTCAAGAAATTATTGTCTGAGGTTGCAGTTTTGTTCTGGACACTTCATTATCCCAGAATTTTCAGTCCTTTTAGACAAACATTGAATGTTGAGTTATGCGATGTTTATTTGTTTTGCTGGTAGAGGAAATGAGTATCGATCCAGAGATTAAGTAATTTTATGTGTTTGTTATATTTACTATAAAATACTCGGCATCAAGTGGAATGAATTCAAGAACAGTGCAGAGATAAGACAGATGACTGAACAACAACCAGTCTCATGGGTGATCAGGAAAAGGAGATGGACATATGTTGGTCACCTGAAGAGAAGAAATGATCAGAGAATCCCAAAACAAGCTATCAAGTGGAACACAACAGGCCGAAGAAAAAGAGGCAGACCGCGTGAAACTCTGAAGAGGACATTATTAAGAGAGGCCAAATTAACAGGCATAAAATCCTTTGATGAGATTGAAAGACGCCGAAGACAGGAAAAATTGACGAACTACTTTGCGAGCCCTATGTGACGTTTAACGGCACAGGAAGGATATAAGATAAGATATAAGATATTTACTATCATCTAAGGGCCAGCTATATGTAAATAGATTGTTTGATGAGGGACCTGATATTTAAATTTATATTGTAGCATTCATCTCAGGAAAATATGGGCACTAACACTATATCCCTATGTGCCTCTAAGCCATGACAGGATTATCTTTCCCTTACTGTACCACCATTGTTGAACCGCTACACCATCATTGTCATACATCATCATATTGCTTGCTCATGTTCATCTCATGCTCCATTCTCACAGTCCATTCATATTTTGTATGTGCTATATCTCTTAGACCGTGTCCATATGCTATGAGTCATCTGTCATAAGTGTGTATTAAACTTGATGTGATTTAACTGAACTTATTGACTGGTGTTGTTTATGTCATATGTTAGATATATATATATATATATATATATATATATATATATATATAGAGAGAGAGAGAGAGAGAGAGATATGAGAGCTTGAATTGTTAGTCTCATCATAATACATTAATTACAAGGTGGCCACGAAAGGGTGAGGGGGTGGGGAACTGGGTCAGTGTAGGGTGAAGTTAGATTTATGTTCTTCTCAAGTTACAGTTGTACTTTGAAAAGAGAAGGTTGGTTTCTAACTTCCCTAATTATTAGACTCCGCTAGTTACACTCCACTAATCCGATTCTGTAAAGAGTTTAAATCTGTGTACTTCTGATCTAGCACATTATTAGGATTGATTTCATGTGAAAGTCTGGTTTTGACGTTATGTTTTAGTAAGTTACATCAACATTTCTCAAAAGTTGGTCAGTGACATTGGCGAAGCCACTGAATAACCAAGAGAATAGGTAGGTTCGGCTCGTTTCAGTCAGCCCAGGTATAAAATGATTACCTGGCATTCATTTGCCGAAGGTCGTGGAAATATGGGCCTAACACCGCATCTACAATATGCCGTAATGGCGTTGAAACCGGGAATTTTACCTTTTATCTTTTTTTTTTATTTTAAAGAACGAAATGACATCTTTCTATAAGGTGATGTACTAAAGAATGCAAATTACACTGGGTATATTTTAGGATATTTTCTTAAGAAATCTGTTATCCCTCAACACACACACACACCCACACCCACACCCTCACCCACCCACACACACACCCACACACACATCCACACACCCCCCCACACACACACACACACACACATATATATATATATATATATATATATATATATATATATAGGGCAGTTAAAATGCATATTTATTCCTCCATATTGACCTAATTCCAGAAAGCTAATTTTGTTGGAAAAATCCCGCCAGGAGAGCATACAAAATTGGATCTGGTGAAAAGAGCGCACAAAAATGGAAGCCGTCCTTCAAGACCTTATTTCGCGCTCGAGTGCTTCTCAGACGCCCAAAGTGCTTTTCGAACGTCTCCAACAAAAGAGAATTTTAACGAAGACAATTTGCACCCGACGTACGGGGTCGTATAATCGTGCTGTATGTAATGGTCAACATATGTGATGTCTATACGCGGTGTGTTAGTATACGTCCCAGATAAGATAAAATCGTATATTGTTATCTCGTACAATTATAATTTCTTTTAAAACTTTACTTATACTTCCATGAAATGGCTAACACGATTTGACATTTCTAAGCTTCTTTTTTTGTCAAGTGAAAAGAAAATGGAACAACTGTTAGGTTTTCTGATTTATGCTTGCTCGCCATGTGTTCAAAGAATTGTGATTGTCATTTCTCTGTAATTTTAGTTAGTTTCCATTTTCAGCATTCTGCAGATTTCTCTGAGAATGTCTTCTTGTAGCTTTCTGGGTATATTAAGAAGTATAATAATGTTACTAAGGCTATGTTTGCAACAAAAATCCACAATACACGAGTAAAAGGATGACAGTAGTAGATACTTTTGGACAGCAATTGACATGAGACAACATTTACAGACTGTCTGGTGCTGAAAATCTTCTGAATGCTGGAAATCACGTAGCAACCCGGTTGTCGTGACTGAAGTGTAGAGACCAAATGTCTTCTTTCAATCCGCAGCGCCTCATAACAAAATGTAAAACAAGACATTTCTTCCTTTGATCCAAGCACTTCTTCCGGTCATCCAGACACTTCTTCCGTTGATCCAGACACTTCTTCCGCTGATCCAAACACTTTTTCCGTTGATCCAGACACTTCTTCCGCTGATCCAGACACTTCTTCCGTTGATCCAGACACTTCTTCCGTTGATCCAGACACTTCTTCCGTTGATCCAGACACTTCTTCTGTTGATCCAGACACTTCTTCCGTTGATCCAGACACTTCTTCCGTTGATCCAGACACTTCTTCCGCTGATCCAGACACTTCTTCCGTTGATCCAGACACTTCTTCCGCTGATCCAGACACTTCTTCCGTTGATCCAGACACTTCTTCCGTTGATCCAGACACTTCTTCCGTTGATCCAGACACTTCTTCCGTTGATCCAGACACTTCTTCCGTTGATCCAGACACTTCTTCCGTTGATCCAGACACTTCTTCCGTTGATCCAGACACTTCTTCAGCTCACCCAGACTAAACGGATCTTGTGCTTTTTACTATTCCCATGAGCACATGTTTCTGTGACGCGGTCAAAAAATGGTGCCTTCATGAGTTAAAATGGAAAACATTACACTTCGTCCAGAAACAGCAAGCCAAACGCTTCAGTCGAGTTACATGGCTGTCGTCAGACACTACAGAGACAAAAAAAATCACACTAAGAACTGTATGAAACAGTGGAAGAGGCGGCCATACCAGAGATGGAGGGGGATATTTTTTCTGTGACATCTTCAAAACTTGAGGCTTCCGATATTACAATGAAAAATGATTCTACTAGATAAAATAGGAGTCATAACAAAAACATGTAGTTCTATCACGGCATAGAGATACTTAGGGGACATGGTGTACTGTCCATATCTTTTTTTTTTTTGGCTTGACAGTACACTAGAAGGTGATGTGGTCAACGTCACGCCCGACAGCACACTAAAAAGTGATGTAGCCTGCGCCAGGCCTGGTTGCCAGCCTTTCCTTCACCGGCACCAGAAAGAGCCGGGAGCTCACTGAGTGGTGGGTGTCTCCAGCCGGACTCGAACCATCGACCTCCGATTGAGGGACAAGCGAATGCTAGAGCACTGCACCACTCAGGCTGGAGTCTCAGCCAATCAAAACATGTCTACAGAATCTGATGCTTTATGTACAAATGCCAGAAGTTTGAGTTAATAGTTTGTATATGTGTATGTATGTGTGTCTGTGGGTTTTTTGGTTCATATAGTAGATAGACAAATCATAAAGTAACCACATATTATGAAATAACCGCAATATTTCATGCAAGTCATTAAAATATCCAGAATGCAGCAAAACAATGTCTTTCTATTCTCTGTAAGCGTAGCAAAACAGAATATTTTTCTATTCTCTGTGAGCGCAGCAAAACAGAATATCTTTCTATTCTCTGTAAGCGTAGCAAAACAGAATATCTTTCTATTCTCTGTAAGCGCAGCAAAACAGAATGTCTTTCTATTCTATGTAGCGTAGCAAAACAGAATGTCTTTCTATTCTCTGTAAGCGCAGCAAACTGTCCAGTTTCTCAAAGCTGAAACACTCCAAGAAAGCTAAATTTTAACATAATCTTTTGCCATGGACGCCCATGTCCTCTTTTTTTTCTCTTCCTTTTTCTCCACTTATTTCAAATTCAAGATCTTTCGCTCACTTTCCAGCGGAAAAAAAAAAAAACCTTTTCAAAATTCCTCGTTTGCTTGGGACAGGGGCGCGGATTTTACTTGAAGTCGATGGGACTTAGCCCGGATTGCCTTCCCATGTTGTTTTCGTTAGGAAATGGAAGAACCTGTGTTGAATATTGGCTCTAACCAATGGGGGAGAAGACATTCAGGTTACAGGAGATCTCGTAAATTGAAATCTTATTCAGGGACTTAGAACGGGGGGGATAACAGATTAGGGAAAGGGTACGAGGAAATAGAGCGAGAGAGAATGGAAAGGGGGAATGGGGATATAGAGAAATTAAGAGCGGAGGGTAGGAGGAAGATGAGTGTAAAAGGGGGGGGGGGGCGCAGAGCTTCGCGGGAGGGACAGATAAAAAGGCAGAAAAATGCAGAAACAAAAGAAAAATTGAGACATATATAAGGCAGATAAATGAAAAGTCATTAAGAGAGACACATAAAAAAAACAACATAAATTGAATTGCAAATAAACGGATAGATGTTTGGATGCATGGTTGGAAAAAAGTTTGTTGTAAAGACAGAAGGACATAGACAGACAGATAGACGGACGGACGGACGGACTGACAGACAGACAGACGGATAGATAGACAGACAGATAGATAGATAGATAGATAGATAGATAGATAGATAGATAGATAGATAGATAGATAGATAGATAGATAGATAGATAGATAGATAGATAGATAGATTTTATGTCATGTCTCTGGTTCCAACAAAGTATTCTAAAATCAATATACTTGATGATAGCGGCGCCACTAGCTGCCTTGAGACGCTTCGGGCTCGTCTGTTCCTCGAATACTGGGCAAACGAAAAGCTCTGAACGATTCCCTGGTTGCGTGTGAGCTTATTAAAATTATGACGGGATTTGGTGACGAAACGAAATGACTGCGTGTAGCGTGATTGATAATGAAATCAGTCTGATTGAAATGCTTAGTGCCGGGGTCAAAGTTGATACGAATGCTCGAATTGAAAGACCACAGCGTCAGTTCTAAATGTGATGGCTTCACTTGGCAAGTACACTTCAGTGTTGATGAAGATGTGCTACACGTGTGCCACAATTCTGTCAATAGCAGTGACACTTGTTCCGTGTCTGAATCCATCCATCCATCCATCCATCCATCCATCCATCCATCCATCCATCCATCCATCCATCCAAACATTAGAGCCAGTTTCTATTTATTGTATCTGTCTTCAGCCCGCATCCATTCTATCCACGCAAAATATTGATCCAAACATGGGCGTATTTTGTCTGCAGCTTTTTGTTACATAATGTAACAAGTAGTTGGAAATATCGGGGTTTTTATTGTTAAAAGTGAGAAATGCTGCGTGAGAAGTGAAGTCGTGGAGCCTCGAAAACTACAAAGCATCTAGAAGTAAGAAAAAAAAGTCTTGGGGGAATCAGATTATTTCTAGCTTCAGATTTACTGGATTTGCATCCCTTGTTTCTATTTTTAGGTTTATGAAAAGAGAAACTGATGGAAACACTTGCTTCGGTGAGGATCTTTCGAAGAGTGTTTTCTGTCAGAATGGTTGATTACTGTCTTCTTCTCTAACAACTAAACTATTCGTTCATAACCTGGACTTTGTGGACCTTTAGGAGATCCACAGAAGGGTTTTTTGGGGATCCATAGGCCAGCAAATGGATTGACTGGATTTTAAAAAATCTAGCATTATCTTGGCTTTATTTATCGCTTTATTTCTAATGAGGACTCCACAGTGGTTCTCATGTTGTAATGGGGCTCAAGGCCTAAAAAGATTAAGAACCACTAAACTAGACTACCGCTTCTACAGTTGAGTTTAAAGTTTGATTCTCATTCCTTCTCTTGTAACTATAGTTGTCATATTTTCAGTTGTCACTTTCAGTTATTGATTTACAACTTTCTTTTGAAATACTGCATGCGTGTGCGTGTGTGTGTTTGTGTGTGTGTGTGTGTGTGCGAGAGAGAGAGAGAGAGAAGTGTTGGAGGTTTAGAGAACTCTAAATCTTCAAAGGCTCGGTTTTTGGAGCTGGGGTTAATTAGGGTCAGTTGGAACCATGGTCTTTGTATTCCGGACATGCGCATTAGTACTTCCTTCGTTTCCTTATTATATTTCTCAGTATACAGCCACAGATCAGCTTGGCTTTAGATATATTTTTTTTTTCATGTATTGTGTAGGTGAAGTTTGCGGCTAGCCTGTGTTGTGTATACGAAGTTTTAATTTCGTATGTTCTGTACATCAAGTTTAGACTACAGTATATTCTGTACATCAAGTTTACACTACCGTATATTTTGTACATCAAGTTTACACTACCGTATATTTTGTACATGAAGTTTAGACTTTCTTATATTCTTTACATGATGTTTACACTACCGTATATTTTATACATGAAGTTTAGACTTTCTTATATTCTGTACATGATGT
>CM019713.1:30905388-31062888 GCA_009760885.1 Achatina immaculata | reverse complement strand
TCGTGCTGCTAGAACTGTCATGACTAGAGAACTGATCGTACTACTAGAACTGTCATGACTAGAGAACTGATCGTACTACTAGAACTGTCATGACTAGAGAACTGATCATATTACTAGAACTGTCATGACTAGAGAACTGATCATATTACTAGAACTGACATGACCAGAGAACTGATCATATTACTAGAACTGTCATGACCAGAGAACTGATCATATTACTAGAACTGTCATGACTAGAGAACTGATCATATTACTAGAACTGTCATGACCAGAGAACTGATCATATTACTAGAACTGTCATGACCAGAGAACTGATCATATTACTAGAACTGTCATGACCAGAGAACTGATTATATTACTAGAACTGTCATGACCAGAGAACTGATCGTACTACTAAAACTGTCATGACCAGAGAACTGATCGTACTACTAAAACTGTCATGACTAGAGAACTGATCGTACTACTAAAACTGTCATGACCAGAGAACTGATCGTACTACTAAAACTGTCATGACCAGAGAACTGATCGTACTACTAAAACTGTCATGACCAGAGAACTGATCGTACTACTAGAAATGTCATGATTAGAGAACTGATCGTACTAGAAGAACTGTCATGACTAGAGAACTGATAGTACTACTAGAACTGTCATGACTAGAGAACTGATCATATTACTAGAACTGTCATGACTAGAGAACTGATAGTACTACTAAAACTGTCATGACTAGAGAACTGATCATATTACTAGAACTGTCATGACTAGAGAACTGATCGTACTACTAGAACTGTAATGACCAGAGAACTGATCGTACTACTAAAACTGTCATGACTAGAGAACTGATCATATTACTAGAACTGTCATGACCAGAGAACTGATCGTACTACTAGAACTGTCATGACCAGAGAACTGATCGTACTACTAAAACTGTCATGACTAGAGAACTGATCATATTACTAGAACTGTCATGACTAGAGAACTGATCATATTACTAGAACTGACATGACCAGAGAACTGATCATATTACTAGAACTGTCATGACCAGAGAACTGATCATATTACTAGAACTGTCATGACTAGAGAACTGATCATATTACTAGAACTGTCATGACCAGAGAACTGATCATATTACTAGAACTGTCATGACCAGAGAACTGATCATATTACTAGAACTGTCATGACCAGAGAACTGATTATATTACTAGAACTGTCATGACCAGAGAACTGATCGTACTACTAAAACTGTCATGACCAGAGAACTGATCGTACTACTAAAACTGTCATGACTAGAGAACTGATCGTACTACTAAAACTGTCATGACCAGAGAACTGATCGTACTACTAAAACTGTCATGACCAGAGAACTGATCGTACTACTAAAACTGTCATGACCAGAGAACTGATAGTACTACTAGAGTTCGTGATTACAATCACGTTCATTACCTCTCACATCTGAAGTGCTTTGTCTACAATTTCTCAAAGACTAACAACACAGAAACTTTGCTCTCTCACGTTACCCTGCGCAAGTCTCGTTGTTTCTTGTGTGACAAATTTCCTTCTTAAAGCTAATAGCAGGATTGCACGGGCAACTTTCCTAAGTTACCGTATTAGTGAATGTTTTATGTAAAAAAAAAATAAAAAAATTCTGAGGTAAAGCAGTTTTGGCGGTTCAGTTCTCTTGTTACGTTGTTGATAAAGTTTATTGTTAAAAATATTTTGTGTGATCTAAAAAAAAACAAAACAACAAAACAAAATGGGGGAAAAGTTTGGTTTTGTTATTAGCACGTATATTGAATTATATTTTCCACAAATTATTTACAGCAATTTACAATGCAAATAAGTTCAAAAAGATAACATTTATTTCGAAGCGAATTATCGTAATTACCTAGATATATTCGCCGTCCTGGTTAGTTCAGTGGTTAAGAGCTCAGTTACTAATCCGGTGGTACAGGGTTCAAGTCTCAGCAGTGGGATCTTTTTTTTTTTTGGCTGGTACACACCAAAAAGATCCCGGGAGTCAACCCAACCTAAAAAAAAAAAATGGATACCAGAGAAATCTGGGAAGGTAAATTCGGCCAGGTGTGATACTGACTTCATCAGACTTTCATGTGCCGAAGGTCTTGGAAATACGGGCCTAACGCCGTATCCCCAATATGCCTTAATGGCGTGAAAACGGGATTTTTTTGGTTGTTGCCTAAATACATTGTATTCTATAGCCAGTTTCAACTTCTTAAAAATGTAGGCCCTATTTGTTGTTCGGTCTCAGTGGAACTGCGAGCACGAATACGCTTCGCAGCTGATGGGGATGAATATGTTGAGATATAGGATCGTGTCGAGTAGGCTGCGGTGACTTTTATTACAAATTCGAAGTGTAGCTAAGAGAGAGAGAGAGAGAGAGAGAGAGAGAGAGAGAGAGAAAGAAAGAAATGGAATGTTTCTATAGCAGGCTCCACCCCTGTGAGGACCGTAACCGTCCTTATCCTGTTATTAAGACTGAACCTGTTACTGGCGGTACCAACCAACATGTAGGAGGGTCATACCGAAAGTCGTGAGCAAATTTTTGTTTTAAAATCAGAATTTATAGATAGAGAAAATATAAATGTATCACTTTAACCTGCATAATTTTCTTCACTTTTCAACATAATCTCCATTTCTCTGCTCACATTTTCCCCATCGCTCTGCAAGTTTGAAAATACCCTCCCGGTAGAATTCCGTTCCAGCTGACCGACGGCACAGACGCACTGCTTTCTGGACGTTCTCTCCTGTGTCGTAGTGGTGGCCTCGTTTTTGTTCTTTCACAAAACTGAAAAGATGGTAATCACTGGGTGCCAGGTCGGGGCTATAGGCAGGGTATGGAAGAATTTTCCAACCTATTTTCTGAATGTCCTCAGTTGTCTGGCTAGCAGAGTTTTTTTCGCAGCTTTGTGATCTTCAGTCAACAAACGTGGGACCCAGCGTGCACAAACTTTTCTATAGCCTAGGGTTTCAATCATTTCATGTACTGCATTGTGTCCTATTCCAAGATTTACGGCGATTTCAGATACTGTGACACGTCTGTCTTGTTTAATGATGTCAATCCTTTCCATGTTGCGTTCAGTGGAGGCAGTTCAAGGGCGACCGCTGCGAGGCATATCTTGGATGCTCGTGCTTCTATCTTTAAAATGTTCTCACCCAGCGGGGATATACTGATATCCAAAACACGTCGAGGTTTTCCGGCGAGAAAGTCCAACTATATTAAACTGGTGCAACGAAAAACACGGTGTCACGCAATCCCGCTTCTGAGACCCACCGAGAATACAGGCTCAAGCCCTGCGATACTCTGAACCTCTTGTGGTCCTCTCGGGGATCTCGTGTGGTCCTTTCAGGTACCACAGGGGGACCACGGAACCTATGGAGGACCACAGGATTAAATTCAGTAGGATCACGGGGCGGTCTTGGTGGTAGAAGTGAACGAAGAAGAAGAGAAGAAAATGTTTAACCGACCTCCTAACACTGCTATCACCCAATACACACATCTCCATAAGCAAGCTGAAGTCTTTGGTGAGTTTCAGCAGCGGGGATTTCCTCTTTAACGAGTAAATCGATAATATCACGTTAAGGAAACGAAACTTCAGCACCCGCCATTTTGTTTCTGCTCCGCGTGGTCACGTGACACATGATTGTGACGTCATTGACCTCTACATGAAATGCAAAGAATACACTTAAGGTGATACATTTATATTTCTCAATCTATACATTCTCATTTAAAAAAAAAAACTTGCTCACGACTTTCGGTATGACCCTCGTAGTTCAGGGTCTTGATCAGCTGTGATTCGTCAGCCGTGACACAAGCAGTCAGTTATGGATCGCTGATCGTTTCCTCTGATTGTATCTCCAGTCACATTTTAAAATATATACCAAAAGATTAAGTTTTAAATGTAAATATCTCTTTTCATCACATACAAAGTCAGTTTCCTTCCTTTCTTTTCTTTTTCATTTTTTTTCTTTCTATTGTATAGTGAAAGCAGAAGATGAAATATCACACCACTGTCTTTTTGCCAGGTAAACAATACTTCTGATTAGAAATACCAAGGACCGTACAAAATGGAAAAGCTTAATCGCCAACGCTTACCTGTACAACGCGCTAGTAGGGCTTTCTCCTAACATAAATATTCTGTTTGCTGAAGAGCATTGGCGCTAGTTTTCCTCTTGACACTCCAAAAAACAAACAAACAAAAAAAAAGCCATCAGAACTTATAGTTTAAGTTTTCAACGTGCGCTCTGTTACTGAAATATTGACGAAGAAGCCAGTTATGAATTCTATCAAGCCCAGCCTAATCCGCAGATGAGACAGGCTGTACTGGCAGCTGGTTAATGATTTCAGAAAGGACTCGTTAGCAGATCTGTTATCCTGTATCAGCGCATTGCTATACAATGTCAAGGACATGTATGTTGGCGGGACAAGTCAAAGTTCAGGAAAGGTCCTATTTCATGGATTTAAAATAACTGAACTGACTGCCAGGCGGGAAGGTGAGTCTGGTTAGATATCTCTTGTATGTTTATTTAAATTATTTCTTCTGCTTCTGCGAGTTCTTCTTCCATGAACTCTGCTTCTGTGAGCCCTGCTTCTATAAGCCTTGTTTCTATGAGCCTTGTTTCTATGAGCTTTGTTTCTATGAGCCTTGCTTTTATGAGCCTTGCTTCTATGAGCCTTGCATCCATGAGCCTTGTTTCTATGAACCCTGCTTCTATGAGCCTTGCTTCCATGAGCCTTGCTTCTATGAGCCTTGCCTTGTTTCTATGAGCCTTGGCTTGCTTCTATGAGCATTGTTTCTACCAGCGGACAAGCCTTACTTCGTGACCCCTACTACTATGGAGATAACGATTCACTTAACATGATTCTTTTTTCATTGTTGTGGTTTTGTTTCATGCTTTAATTTTACATTGTTCACTCCTCCCTTGTACAATTTGATCTCATTTCCTATTTCCCTGGTTTTTTAAAAAATTGTTGTGCTTGTCAAATTAAAAAATAACCTCTTGTCTTGTCACTAAATAAATCTTTCTCTCTATCACTGACCTGTAAGTTATATTTCACATCTTTACACCCAGTAGCTGCGCATATTTGCACATTTGTTGACATGGCATCAGTTCAGGGATCCCTAAGAACGGACAAAGGAGAATGAAAGAGCCACCTTGGATACTCTGCGTCTGGATGATGATATCGTGTTGAGTGGCGACAAGGAAGATGCTAGAAGTGAGGGGAAAGAGGACGTTTTTTTTCCCCGAAAGAAGTGGTTTAGCGCGTGTTACCCATAGCCAGCTTCTGACTGGCTCCATGAGCAGGCGCACGCTTCAGTGGCTGTTGGAATGGAAAGCGGAGCACGTATGGGAATGCCCGGAGTGTGGGGATGCCGGTCTCTGATTACAGTTACAGCAGACACTTATCTTCCTAGACTTGTTCCGTCATTTCCCATTTCACAGCGTTTTTCCCCCCTCTGAGACACAACATTTTGAGAATTCTCAAAATATTACATACGCATGGTGAAAAAAAGAAGTCCCCTGCAGATATTACTGCGCGAGGGGTCCATTTTGAATGTGCACAAAAAATAACGTCCTGACTACAAATGGCTGCCTGCTGTTTTGGAATGTTTCTAAGCTTTCCTATCAAGAGCTAATTATTTCTCACATTTCTGAACACCTCTCCATCTCTTTTCCATATCTGTCCCTTCTTTGTCCCGTATGTGTTCCTTCTCTGTCCCGTATCTGTTCCTGTTTGTTCAATTCATTTTCTGCCCCGAGGAAGGCACCCAAGATTTAGCCCTTATCCTTTAGCCACGAGTATCGTATCGGTATTTATGTTACACTCAAGATCTCCACAGGAAATGGCCTGTGATCGAATAAGAGGAGAGTCCGGGGAGAAAATCGATACCCACTGGGCGGGTCATGGCGTATTTCATGTCCTGTGAACTCCTGCCCCGTGACTGATGCGTATTCGATACCTCCTTCCTTCGAACTTCCGAACATCCGCATCATATAAAAGTTTACAGAATGTGATCTGTTGAAAACTTTGCCGCTGAATTTTTTTTAGAAAAAAAGGATAGAATCGTGTGAATAAAATCTTAGAAAAATTAGGTGATCTTATTTCATATAAATGTCTTTTTTTTTTGGGGGGGGGGGGGTCTCAGAAAACTGTACAGAGAAATATCAGCTACTTCACGAAGCTACAGAAAATCATTCACTCAACAACTTTTCTTATACCAGATTCTGCCGTTACTGGATGAGTAGTGACCACGGCAACAACAACTAAAAAAACTTTGGGTTGTAAGATCTCATTCAGGAATGTCCAAACTGGACACTCACGAGGCTTCTTTTTTTTTTGGGGGGGGGGGAAGCCTGCGAGGTAATTTTGAATACATAAGTTATTTCGGTTAAAATTAACATTTCTTTTCTTCAAAACCTGTAAAAACAACGTTTATAAAGAACTGAAAAGCTTATCAAATACACTTAATTGACTTTTACTTCATAACTGTCATTCATTCATTTGCATGTCCCTTGCGGAACTTTGCCTCCCAAATAGCACTCCCGTAGGCCTCTCGGTTGTGAGCAAGATGGCCTGCTGCTGCTGCATCCATCTGCAGATCGTCAACGATGTCTTGCAGCCATCTTCGTTTTGGTCTTCATCTCTTTCTTTTTCCCATTATGTATCCTTCTAATACGGTCTTCTCTAAATTATCATGACGTTTAATGTGTCCAAAATATTTAAGTTTTCTCTCTTTAATCCTCTTTACTGCCAGCCTTTTTCAATATTAAGCTCTTGTGGTATATCATAGCTGTCAGTTTCTTTTATTTTTATGTAAGTTGGCAAAAACACTAGTTGATTCAAATGCAGGTCGCATACGGTTATAGGCCACGAGGAGACTCAAATTAAACACACCAGGTCTAGTCTCTTCTGCGCATGCGTATCATGTCCTTCTCTTTGACTTCTGTTACATCTGAAATGATATAGCGCTTCCGCGGAGTCAACTCTTCACGTGGCACGGTTTTTCCCCTGTCCTTCCCAGTTGTTGCATATGAAAAAAAAATCTCATTGACGATTCTGTACTCATATTCCTAGTTTCTGACCAGTAAACTGGCTAATCAAGAGAATTCTAATTTGTTCTCTTAATAAATTAGCTTACATTTTTTAAAATTACATTCTCGTTTAATTCACTCTGATATGGTAACAGCCAGTCAGTCATTTGCATGTCCCTTGCGGAACTTTGCTTCCCTAACGGCTCTCCTGTAGGCCTGTCGGTTGTAAGCAAGATGCTTTGCTCCTGACGCATCCATTCGCAGATCATCAACGATGTCTTGCAGCCATCTTCGCCTTGGTCTTCCTCTCTTTCTTTTTCCAACACCGTCTGCTCTAAATTCTCATGACGTTTAATGTGTCCAACATATTTAAGTTTTCTCTGTTTAATCTTCTTTACTAGCCAACCTTCTTCAATATTAAGCTCTTTTAGTATGGATATATTTATTCCTTTTTGTGTCCTTGATAGTTGAAGGATTCTTCTATAGCATTTACATTCAAAGGCATTTATGTGTTTCTCAGCTGTAACTTCGAAAAAATAGTTGTAGATGAAGGAGATGAAATTTTGCAGATTCTCATAATCTAATTATCTCTCTCTCTCTCTGAACCTTAAGTGCCCAGGGCACATGGGGCTTCCGCAAGGGTTTTCCACAAATGCCTGTCTTTCGCCTTTTTTCTGCTCTTGCCCAGGTGAGCCCTCTATTGCTCAACATCTAATTATATTTAGTAGAAAACAAGAAGTGATAATGCAGAAATGCATAAAAAAATAATGAAAAGCTGGTAATATGTGCCAAAAGCCTTTGTTGGGAACAGAAGAATCAGCAATTAGTCAATTATCGGCAAATAGCTGTACATTATTTAAATTGCAAATTTATCTGTAAATGCTGATGTTGATATTGAACAGGAAAATCATCCTCTGATAAAATCCCCCCCCCCCCCCTCCAATTTTTTTTTTTAATTGAAAGAAATAGAATAAATAAATTACTGGTGATTATAGATGGGGATTCGCTGCCATCTTGTTTTTGTGCGTTTTGCTCAAGAATTGAAATTTAAAAGTGACACATACGGGTATAACAAACAAGTGCATTTAAGAACAAGAAATATTGGAAACCAGGAAAAACTCAAGAAAAACTTTACAGTAAAAAGATTATATTTTCGCCTGCAGACGTCTGTGTAGTAATAGTCTGAGTTTGAAAAAACAAAGATAGAGTGGATGCAAAATGAGGCCATATCTCAGGCCAGTGCTGTTGATCGTAGTATCTGGCCAAGCTGTGCATCACGTGACGAGTCTGAAGCTCTTGACCGGGCATCCAGGCGTGAACTAGCTGTCGGTCACGTGACTGAATACCACTGTGTGAGACGGTGTTCTACATTTTCAAATATTCTTGCATAATGAAGACAGAAGCTGATATTTGTGTTATTTGTTAAGCCGTATTTTTTTTAGCTACCTACTACTAAAGCTTAAAGAGACAAGATGGATCAGGATTTATCGCAGATGCTTTCATATCTGCCATATCTGGTATGACTTCTGTCATTCATAAATATAAACGTTTTCTTTTCTTCTGTTCCTTTCCTTGTGTTTTCTTCCTTCACAAAACTAATTAGCTTACCCCCACTGAACATTTATTCACTGTAAACGTGCCACGCTCTGTGCTAATGCCAGACATGAGGAGGGAAAGTTATTAAAAGGCGAGAAATGAAGATCGCATGGCCCCGAGAAAAGCAATTTCCGCCACTATTTCTGTCAAATATCCACTTACAGTACCCTCAAGGCTGTACTCCCTTAGCTTATTTTTTTGTATCTCCCTCAAGGCTGTACTCCCTTAGCTTATTTTTTGTATCTCCATCTTTTTTTTTTAAAGAGAAAAAGAAAAAAAAAGATTCGCTGTTTTACTGTTCAGGATAAAGCAGAGAAGCCATCTTAACATCTGAACCGGAAGTATAATTTCCTGCCTTGTACAGCTGGAGAGCTTTGAAGACGTGGTACTGGAGACGACTAAAATGTATTATTTAATTTACGGACTGTGATTTCTAGATCGGACTTAAATATCGGAGTTCATTCGTTCATCAGGTGCCGCACTGATAGCTAGTGAGGATCGAGCATTTCTTTTTTTTCTACAGTTCTGAACATTTCTATCAAATCTTTTAGCCTTCTTTTCCGGCGCCATTTTGGTCACTTCAATGGGACAGCTTTCTTTTGACGTTCCTTTCTTCAAGTTTTAAAGAATTTTCTTTAGTTTCTTTCATTTCTGTCTTGTTCATGCCATGCCCAAAGAATTTTGACCTGTATTTTTTTTTTTAATGCGGAAAACGTCAGAAAAAGCCGCTGCACAGTTTGGTGGGGGGAGGGTGGGGGGGGGGGAATCTTTCAAAACTGTAGCTGTTCTTAAATACAGCTACATTTCATTTTCTTGGAAGTACAAAATGGGGTTGTTTGGCCGGGGGGGGGGGAGAAGAGAGAGGTTGAGAGAGTAGCGTTCCAACACTTTTCGTTGCTGACATCTGAAAGATATTCGCCAAAAGAGCGCGTATCATGCTCATACCAAAGATAGAGTGATACATACTACACTCATATCAAAGATGCAGTCAAATATAATGCATACTACAGTATACCAAAGATATCTCTCTCTCTCTCTCTCTCTCTCTCTCTCTCTCTCTCTGAACCTTAATTGCCCAGGGCACATGGGGCTTCCGCAAGGGTTTTCCACAAATGCCTGTCCTTTGCCTTTTTTTCTGCTCTTGCCCAGGTGAGCCCTCTATTGCTCAACATCCTTTCTGTTGTTCTTCTCCATGTCTATATCAAAGATATAGTCCCATATAATATATACTACACTCATATCAAAGATTCACATATAATATATACTACACTCATACCAAATATATAGTCGCATATAATATATACTACAATCATATCAAAGATATAGTTACATATAATACATACTAAACTCACATCAAAGATATAACCACATATAATACATACTACGCACACACATATACGAGCTAGAGTAACATACAATATTAGGATGATAGTTAACAAAGAACGCGAAATGTTGTTTTAAAATTAAAATTATCACACCGCAAATTATATTAAAAGAAGTGAAAATTTATTGTTTTTCTGTCATGAATCAAGCTATCATTTATCTACCAGGAACCAAGTTATTATTTATCTGCTAGGAACCAAGTTATCATTTATCTGCCAGGATTAAGTTATCCGTTTTCTCTCAGGAACCAATTTATCATTTTTTTCTGTCAGAAATCACTTTAACATTTTTCTGCCGGGAACCAGTTTGTAATTTTTCTGTCATGAATTAATTTTATCATTTTTTTCTCTGCTAGAAACCAGTTTATAATTTTTTTGTCATGAATTAATTTATCATTTTTTTCTGCTAGAAACCAGTTTATAATTTTTCTATCATGAATTAATTTATCATTTTTTTCTGCTAGAAACCAGTTTATAATTTTTCTATCAGGAACCAATTTGTCATTTTTCTGTTGGGAATAACATTTACGAGCAAACTTGTAAGACAGTTCATCATCGCCCCTTCTCTCTCTCTCTCTTTATCTTTATGTGTCTTTCTCTCTCTCTTTCTCTATCTTTCTCTCTATATATCTTTCTCTCTATATATCTTTTTCTCTATCTTTCTCTCTCTATCCTTCTCTCCCTATCTTTCTCTCTGTTTTTCTCTCTCTGTCTCTATCTTTCTCACTCTCTCTTTCTATCTTTCTCTATCTCTGCCTTTCTCTATCTTTCTGTCTTTCTCTCTCTCTCTCTCTCTCTCTCTCTCTATCTCTCCCTCTCCTTCCTTCGTCATGTGTTTAATGTTTCTCCTTCTATCACATTCTCTCTCCACTCTCTCCTTCCCTCTGTCCTTCACTCTCTCCTTCACGTTGCTGGCATGTCTCTAATTTGTTCTCATTTTTTATCATCAGTTTTTTTTTTTACTATCTGCTAGCTCTTCATCTAAATCCTATCTTTATCTCTCTCATTCTAATGCTGTTATACAGGCTGTTTATTCCTATCACCTCAAAACTTCCTGTCAAGGATCTATCTTAATATAGGGCCATGTTTATCGCTGATTCAGTAGAAATAAGGGGAGGTAATTTTGTTGCCTCTTGAAGGAATTGGGGAGGATAAGAGTCTATTGATTTTCCATGACAAAATTTTCAAGGCAAAAACAAAATAGAAATTGCATTTCTCAGCGTGACAGATGCGATCTTCATTTCACACCATTTGTTTTTTTTTCTTAAACACTTTATTTTTTTTTTCCTTTTTAATTTCTCAGATTATCACAGAATCTGGCACTTTTAGCGATTCTTACAAGTAATGTCAAAGAAAGCCCAGGGCGGCCCATTGAGAGAGTTTTGTTTATGTGAGGGAGGCTGTTTGTTATAAGTTGCATTATTACCGCTCTTGTTCTGTGCTTAAAATCTGGATCTGCTTAGTCTCATCTAAGTAACCAGCTTTCTCAATTTTTTACCAATTGTTGAGACCATAATCCCGTCACACTGTGGGACAGATGGGAATAATGAGACGGTCACATTGTGGGACAGTGGGAAATAAGTAGACAGTCACATTATGGGACAGTGGGAATTAAGGAGACAGTCACATTATGGGACAGTGGGAAATAAGTAGACAGTCACATTATGGGACAGTGGGAATTAAGGAGACAGTCACATTATGGGACAGTGGGAATTAAGGAGACAGTCACATTGTGGGAAATAAGTAGACAGTCACATTATGGGACAGCGGGAAATAAGGAGACAATCACATTATGGGGACAGTGGGAATTAAGGAGACAGTTATATTGTGGGACAGCGGAAAGTAAGGAGACAGACATACTGTGGGACAGCGGGAAATAAGGAGACAGGGGATCTAAGAGAAATAAGGTGTCGAACAGCAACAAACAGACCGTACCTTAAATTACGTAGGAGCCAGATCGTGTAAATGTATTACAAAGGAAAATACACATCGGAACATCAACACAGTGTGCAGAGTGACAGCTAACACTTGCAGACAAATAAATACAGGCAACACCCGCGTTACGAACGCCCGATTTATGTAAAAACCGTAGTTATGGACGACCCCCTTCTCCTCTGCCCCCTTCCCATAAAGTCTGTATAATAAAATTTCGAGTTAAATACAAATGGTTCCTAATAGGAAATGTGCGCTACTTTGCAGCGCTTCAAAACACTGTGAGTCTTCATAGGTTCATCAGTTTCTTTAATGTGTTTTTTTTTCTCTAAATGTTTAAAAAGGTACACTGGATATAACAAACCATACGAGGGGTGTTCAAAAAGTTCGTGTTCTGACGTATTAGCAAATATGATATGAAAACTATAAATACAAGTACTATTATTTTTCAACATAATCTCCTGCCTATCAACGCACTTCCTCCATCGCTGCTCCAGTGCAGTAATATAAAAGAAGTTGTAGTCTTGGTCCAGTAGCCATGCACCCACAGCTGATATGGCCTCAAAGTCCGCATTCAAAATGTCTGCCACAGATGTGATTTTTCGGACGAGAAAAGAAGTAGAAGTCGCTGGGAGCAAGATCTGGTGAGTAGGGCGGGTGCTGAAGCAATTCAAATCCTGCATCCATGAATTGCGTCCACTGCAGCACGAGAAATGTGGCTGGCTGCGTTGTTCTGAAGGAGCAGGACACTCTTTCTCAGTTTGTCACGCCTCTTAACTTTGATGGCTTCACGTAGTTGATGGATTAGTTCTGCATAATATTGATCAGTTATATTAGCACCTTCACCAACATGGTCTACTAGGATGGTTCCTTCTGAATCCCCCCCCCCCCAAAAAAAAAAAGTTGAGGCCATGACCTTGCCAGCAGATGATGCAGCACGAAACTTCTTTTTTGTCAGTGATGAGGCCTGGTTCATTACCATGCTTTGTGTTTTGGCCTCGGGATCAAAGTGGTGGATTCAGGTTGCATCCATTGTCACTATACGAGACCTGAAGTTGACTGTATCCTGACGTATAACCATGACACTAGATACGAACTGTACCTGTTCCAACTTACGTACAAATTCGACTTGCGAACAGGATTAGGAACGGAATTCGTTCGTAACTCGGGCACTACACGTAATCTTATTTAGACCAAAATCTGGGCGCTGCTGATAGAGCAATTACGTACCAAAATAAATGAATGGTCTATGCTGGCCTCCAGTAATGAATCTTAGGTGACAGTTGAACACATCCAACAAAACTACAGTTTGTCTAGTTATTCACACACCCCCCTACAGAGATCAAAGCCTGCTTTATAAAGAAGCTGTTAAGTTTCATTGCCCGAATCAGTCTGTTAATCAGTCTTGTTGGAATTAGCTTGTGAGGATGTAATATACTAGTTTATGAGGATGTAATATATTAGTTTGTGAGGATGTAATATATTAGTTTGTGAGGGTGTAATATATTAGTTCGTGAGGATGTAATATATTAGTTTGTGAGGATGTAATATATTAGTTTTTGAGGATGTAATATATTAGTTTTTGAGGATGTAATATATTAGTTTGTGAGGATGTAATATATTAGTTTTTGAGGATGTAATATATTAGTTTTTGAAGATGTAATATATTAATTTTTGAAGATGTAATATATTAGTTTATGAGGATGTAATATATTAGTTTGTGAGGATGTAATATAACTGTTGCATGTTTTATTTACATCTATTATTGAATGTATGGGTAAGAGCTTATATATAAAAGTTACTCAGTTCATATTCGGTGTTGCTTTTTTTTTTTTTTTGTTACATTTTTCTTACACTGCTGCTAGTCTGACGTTGTTAGGTTCATTATGATGAAACCTGAGAGCCCGGGGGTGGGGGTGGGGGCAGAATGTCAGACGAGCCTGCCAGACCAATCTCTTTCCTTCTTTAAAAACATTTTCTTCGTCTTTTCACCGCACATAATAGGCATCTAAGTGGACGTAAGGGCAGCAGACAGAGAACTCGATATCTTTATAATTCACATCAGCGTGAAGGTGAAGACAGTAGATAGAGAACTTGATATAATTCACATCAGCGCGAAGGTGAAGACAGTAGATAGAGAACTTGATATAATTCACATCAGCGCGAAGGTGAAGACAGTAGATAGAGAACTTGATATAATTCACATCAGCGTGAAGGTGAAGACAGTAGATAGAGAACTTGATACAATTCACATCAGCGTGAAGGTGAAGACAGTAGATAGAGAACTTGATATAATTCACATCAGCGCGAAGGTGAAGACAGTAGATAGAGAACTTGATATAATTCACATCAGCGTGAAGGTGAAGACAGTAGATAGAGAACTTGATATAATTCACATCAGCGTGAAGGTGAAGACAGTAGATAGAGAACTTGATATAATTCACATCAGCGTGAAGGTGAAGACAGTAGATAGAGAACTTGATATAATTCACATCAGCGCGAAGGTGAAGACAGTAGATAGAGAACTTGATATAATTCACATCAGCGCGAAGGTGAAGACAGTAGATAGAGAACTTGATATAATTCACATCAGCGTGAAGGTGAAGACAGTAGATAGAGAACTTGATACAATTCACATCAGCGTGAAGGTGAAGACAGTAGATAGAGAACTTGATATAATTCACATCAGCGCGAAGGTGAAGACAGTAGATAGAGAACTTGATATAATTCACATCAGCGTGAAGGTGAAGACAGTAGATAGAGAACTTGATATAATTCACATCAGCGTGAAGGTGAAGACAGTAGATAGAGAACTTGATATAATTCACATCAGCGTGAAGGTGAAGACAGTAGATAGAGAACTTGATATAATTCACATCAGCGCGAAGGTGAAGACAGTAGATAGAGAACTTGATATAATTCACATCAGCGCGAAGGTGAAGACAGTAGATAGAGAACTTGATATAATTCACATCAGCGTGAAGGTGAAGACAGTAGATAGAGAACTTGATATAATTCACATCAGCGTGAAGGTGAAGACAGTAGATAGAGAACTTGATATAATTCACATCAGCGCGAAGGTGAAGACAGTAGATAGAGAACTTGATATAATTCACATCAGCGTGAAGGTGAAGACAGTAGATAGAGAACTTGACATAATTCACATCAGCGCGAAGGTGAAGACAGTAGATAGAGAACCTGACATAATTCACATCAGCGCGAAGGTGAAGACAGTAGATAGAGAACCTGACATAATTCACATCAGCGTGAAGGTGAAGACAGTAGATAGAGAACTTGACATAATTCACATCAAGGTGAAGGTGAAGACAGTAGATAGAGATCAGTGTAAAGGCGTAGACAGTAGACAACAGAGAACCTGACATAATTTACATCAGTGTAAAGGCGTAGACAGTAGACAACAGAGAACCTGACATAATTTACATCAGTGTAAAGGTGTAGACAGTAGACAACAGAGAACCTGACATAATTTACATCAGTGTAAAGGTGTAGACAGTAGACAACAGAGAACCTGACATAATTTACATCAGTGTAAAGGCGTAGACAGTAGAAAACAGAGAACCTGACATAATTTACATCAGTGTGAAAATTTAGACAGTAGACAACAGAGAACCTGACATAATTTACGTCAGTGTGAAAATTTAGACAGCAGACAACAGAAAACCTGACATAATTAACCTCGGTGTAAAGGCGTAGACAGTAGACAACAGAGAACCTGACATAATTTACATCAGTGTAAAGGTGTAAACAGTAGACAACAGAAAACCTGACATAATTAACCTCAGTGTAAAGGTGTAGACAGTAGACAACACAGAACCTGACATAATTAACCTCGGTGTAAAGGTGTAGACAGTAGACAACAGAAAACCTGACATAATTTACATCAGTGTAAAGGTGTAAACAGTAGACAACACAGAACCTGACATAATTAAACTCAGTGTAAAGGCGTAGACAGTAGACAACAGAAAACCTGACATAATTAACCTCAGTGTAAAGGTGTAGACAGTAGACAACAGAAAACTTGACATAATTAAACTCAGTGTAAAGGCGCAGACAGTAGACAACAGAGAACCTGACATAATTTACATCAGTGTGAGCGTGAAGACAAAAGACAGAGAACGTGACAAACACTATAAAACTGCAGACAGAAAAACAAGGACGCTAGCGGGAATGAAACATAGATTTACTGCGCAGGTGGCACATGGCAAGACATTTAGAAGATCTGATCAGTTATATCCGGGGTATAAAGTGGTGAGCGGAAAGATGATCGCCCACGTCTATCGAAATGTCATTAGATAATGATGGTAATTGAAGTTAACAGCCTGTTAGAATTTCTCTTGCCATTACAGAACAAATGTCTGGCATCGTGTTATTTGCAATTTGGCCTGTTGTCTCCGACACGAACACGCCTTTTGCCACTTGGGACCTTCTGCATACTGCAGGCAGGGCTTGTGTTGATCGGTTAACGTTTTTTTGGATATTAAGTCTAATCTTTGTTATGAGACCCCCCCCCCCCCTTTTCCTTCTTCTACCAATACCATCACTCATAACTCTGCAGATACGCCTGGATGGAGGACTTAATGCTCTCAGACAGGTTAGTTGTGCAGATCTTAGGTGAATCAGTCAAGATTCACTGTCAGGTATGTCAATTCTTGTTAGATCTTACATTATTTCTTGTCTGATCCTACATTACTTCTTGTCTGATCTTATATTATTTCTTGTGTGATTCTTACATTATTTAAATTACTGCTCTCTTACTTTGTGCCCTACCACAGCTTGTAATATAAAAGTATTCTTACAGTTCAGCAAAGTGAGGAAGCAGAATATGTAGGGCTAGCCTAGGAATTTTATACAATCAGAGTTTTAGACTTGTAAGAACAAAAAAAAAAGCAGTAAGAGATTGACTGGGAGCAAGACCTCGACTCGTATAGGACAAGCCACCGCTTAGATACGAGCTGTCAGGCTGCAGCAATCCACCAGGCTATCCGTCACTGCTGTTGAAGCTCCTTCATGTTGCTCTCCGCCAGGCTAATCATAGATGTTCTAGCTCCTTCATATTACTCTCCACCAAGCTAATCATAGATGTTCTAGTTCCTTCATGTTACTCTCCACCAAGCTAATCATAGCTGTTCTAGTTCCTTCATGTTACTCTCCACCAAGCTAATCATAGCTGTTCTAGTTCCTTCATGTTACTCTCCACCAAGCTAATCATAGCTGTTCTAGTTCCTTCATGCTACTCTCCACCAAGCTAATCATAGCTGTTCTAGTTCATTCATGTTACTCTCCGCCAAGCTAATCATAGCTGTTCTATCTCCTTCATGTTACTCTCCGCCAGTCTAATCATAGATGTTCTATCTCCTTCATGTTACTCTCCGCCAGTCTAATCATAGATGTTCTATCTCCTTCATGTTACTCTCCGCCAGTCTAATCATAGCTGTTCTATCTCCTTCATGTTACTCTCCGCCAGTCTAATCATAGATGTTCTATCTCCTTCATGTTACTCTCCGCCAGTCTAATCATAGATGTTCTATCTCCTTCATGTTACTCTCCGCCAGTCTAATCATAGATGTTCTATCTCCTTCATGTTACTCTCCACCAGACTAATCATAGATGTTCTATCTCCTTCATGTTACTCTCCACCAGTCTAATCATAGATGTTCTATCTCCTTCATGTTACTCTCCACCAGTCTAATCATAGATGTTCTATCTTCTTCATGTTACTCTCCACCAAGCTAATCATGGCTGTTCTAGTTCCTTCATGTTACTCTCTGCCAGTCTAATCATAGATGTTCTATCTCCTTCATGTTACTCTCTGCCTGTCTAATCATAGATGTTCTATCTCCTTGTAGACAGTAGACAACAGAGAACCTGACATAATTTACATCAGTGTAAAGGTGTAAACAGTAGACAACAGAAAACCTGACATAATTAACCTCAGTGTAAAGGTGTAGACAGTAGACAACACAGAACCTGACATAATTAACCTCAGTGTAAAGGCGTAGACAGTAGACAACAGAAAACCTGACATAATTAACCTCAGTGTAAAGGTGTAGACAGTAGACAACAGAAAACTTGACATAATTAAACTCAGTGTAAAGGCGCAGACAGTAGACAACAGAGAACCTGACATAATTTACATCAGTGTGAGCGTGAAGACAAAAGACAGAGAACGTGACAAACACTATAAAACTGCAGACAGAAAAACAAGGACGCTAGCGGGAATGAAACATAGATTTACTGCGCAGGTGGCACATGGCAAGACATTTAGAAGATCTGATCAGTTATATCCGGGGTATAAAGTGGTGAGCGGAAAGATGATCGCCCACGTCTATCGAAATGTCATTAGATAATGATGGTAATTGAAGTTAACAGCCTGTTAGAATTTCTCTTGCCATTACAGAACAAATGTCTGGCATCGTGTTATTTGCAATTTGGCCTGTTGTCTCCGACACGAACACGCCTTTTGCCACTTGGGACCTTCTGCATACTGCAGGCAGGGCTTGTGTTGATCGGTTAACGTTTTTTTGGATATTAAGTCTAATCTTTGTTATGAGACCCCCCCCCCCCCTTTTCCTTCTTCTACCAATACCATCACTCATAACTCTGCAGATACGCCTGGATGGAGGACTTAATGCTCTCAGACAGGTTAGTTGTGCAGATCTTAGGTGAATCAGTCAAGATTCACTGTCAGGTATGTCAATTCTTGTTAGATCTTACATTATTTCTTGTCTGATCCTACATTACTTCTTGTCTGATCTTATATTATTTCTTGTGTGATTCTTACATTATTTAAATTACTGCTCTCTTACTTTGTGCCCTACCACAGCTTGTAATATAAAAGTATTCTTACAGTTCAGCAAAGTGAGGAAGCAGAATATGTAGGGCTAGCCTAGGAATTTTATACAATCAGAGTTTTAGACTTGTAAGAACAAAAAAAAAAGCAGTAAGAGATTGACTGGGAGCAAGACCTCGACTCGTATAGGACAAGCCACCGCTTAGATACGAGCTGTCAGGCTGCAGCAATCCACCAGGCTATCCGTCACTGCTGTTGAAGCTCCTTCATGTTGCTCTCCGCCAGGCTAATCATAGATGTTCTAGCTCCTTCATATTACTCTCCACCAAGCTAATCATAGCTGTTCTAGTTCCTTCATGTACTCTCCACCAAGCTAATCATAGCTGTTCTAGTTCCTTCATGTTACTCTCCACCAAGCTAATCATAGCTGTTCTAGTTCCTTCATGTTACTCTCCACCAAGCTAATCATAGCTGTTCTAGTTCCTTCATGTTACTCTCCACCAGTCTAATCATAGCTGTTCTAGTTCCTTCATGTTACTCTCCACCAGTCTAATCATAGATGTTCTAGCTCCTTCATGTTACTCTTCACCAGTCTAATCATAGATGTTCTATCTCCTTCATGTTACTCTCCACCAGTCTAATCATAGATGTTCTATCTCCTTCATGTTACTCTCCACCAGTCTAATCATAGATGTTCTAGCTCCTTCATGTTACTCTCCACCAGTCTAATCATAGATGTTCTATCTCCTTCATGTTACTCTCCGCCTTGTTTATGAACGTATCACACTTTCAGAGAAGCCGAAGTAGAAATTAATTTATGCTTTTACTTTGATGACTGTCATCGTGTACTGCTGTTGTTGTTTTGATGGTGAACCACTGGCTCTAGATGGATTGAAAGATGCGATAACCTATTAGCGACGGAAAAATACATCGATCCTACCAAGATGGCAGGGTTGAAAGTCACAAAAGTCCATTTCTTAGATTCTTGTGTAGATTTATGGTCTTTGACAGTTCTGGTTTGCCGGCTCTGCTAACAGTCATTATGGCTTCATGATGTACAGTTTGAAAGATAAGTTCTTTTTTATATAGACACATTTTTCTGTCAAAAACAAAAGTTGAAAGAAGAGGAAGAAGAGGACGAGAATGGTATAGATAAGTGGACAGCATCAAGCAGAGGGAGAGTGCGCCATGAAAACAAGGGACAGAACAAGCTGGAGATCCATTGCAGAAAACCTCATTTGGGGAAACGGCTTAAGATGATGATGATGATGACAATGATGACACAAGCGAGCGTCATCGTTCTATAATTTAAACTGTCAGAGGTAATTACTTTGAAATGTATAAGCAGATCAACAGTCTTTATTCTTTTCATCTTATCCACATTCCAGCCTCATTTCAGAAGTGTCTGCAAATCTCCTCATCCTATGGAGTCCTCTATTGATAATAAGATAAGAATCATCATTTTAGCATGATAATCAATGGAAAACTCAAGGGAAAAAAAAGGACAAAGCAAGGGAGACACTTAGGAATATAGCTCTGAACGCGCTGAGCAGGCTGCGCTGGAAAAGAAAGGCAACCAATCTGATTAAAAGTACCAAGGACCGAACAAAAATGGAGAAGCACGATGGGTAACTCCTATAGCACGACGCCTAATGAAGGGATGAATTATCACATCCTCTCTTTCATCATTCATATACCCATGACACTCGCCAATCCTCCGGCAGTTTATCGCAAGTTTGGTTTGCAAGCAGCAATCCAGTGCCGGGTAGAGGTTCTAGCCAGCCTTTTTTTGGGAGATCACGAGAATAAATTGTTGTGAGTCATAGAATAACTCATTAATATTGATATCCTCGGATGATCCGGCACATTGCGTGCACACCGCTATCTCATAGCAGTGTTGTCTGTCTACAGGGGGTATGTATATTTATTGACGTGCATTTAGACTGAGAAATTATTCATAGTTGTATGTTTCATTTCAACATCAGTACGTGTATGTTGCTGACGGGTTTCTGGTTGGTGGGTTGGTTGGTTGGTTGGTTTATTAATTTGCTGATTGTTTTGTTGTTTCACTGGGTCTTTGTCTGGTTAATTGAAATGTAGCTTGGTTTGTTGAATGTTAGTGGTTTGTTGATTGGTTGGCTGGTTGGTTGGTGGGTAGAATGGTTGGTTGGTTGATTGGTTAGTTGGTTTACTAATTTGCTGATCGTTTTGTTGTTTCACTGGTTCTTTGTCTGGTTAATTGAAATGCAGCTTGATTTGTTGGATGTTAGTGGTTTGTTGATTGGTAGGCTGGTTGGTTGGTTTCGTTATGAGATTATTTTCGTGCTTGGTGGGTTGGTTGGAATATCTCGTTAGTTAGTCTGATTTGGTAATAGTTTACTTGATTAGTTTACTTGATTGGTTGGTGTATTGATTATCTCATTAGTTAGTTTGATTTGGTAATAGTTTACTTGATTAGTTTACTTGATTGGTTGGTGTATTGATTATCTCATTAGTTAGTTTGATTTGGTAATAGTTTACTTGATTGGTTGGTGTATTGATTATCTCGTTATTTAGTCTGCTTTGGTAATAGTTTACTTGATTGGTTGGTGTATTGATTATCTTGTTATTTAGTCTGCTTTGGTAATAGTTTACTTGATTGGTTGGTGTATTTACTATCTCGTTAGTTAGTTTGATTTGTTGGTTGTTTAGTTTGATTGACTGAACGATAATCTCCCGATTATTGCAAACATCTTTGTTGATGGATGCCATGATGAAGAAACTGACGGAAAAGCTTCGCGATGATCTAGGGTTGGCATTTCCTACTTTCATTTGGCAAGGTGTTTTTGTTCCGTTTTTTAAAAAAATATATTCTGGTGATTTAGCACTGTGCTGTATGGTTGTCATTCAAAAAAAAAATACTAGAAAAAGCATATTAGACGGCAGAGAAAGAAAAATGATAAGACTTACCTGGGACTCCAGTCACGAACTCTGGCATGTCGAGCAGCCATCTAGTTACGAGAAAAGGGCGCTACCTACTCGGCTACCTTACACCACCTTTCATAGTTTGAAACTGCAGTGATTGAGCACTGTATACGGAAATTTGAACTTCCAAGTAAAGAGGAAAGGAAATTGATTGATTGACTGATTGATCTTTATTTCAAAAGGGTTAAGAATTGGGCACGCAGGCCCGTCTGACATAACGCCCTTTATCATACAACTTTAACTCTGTTCATATTCTACAAATATGCTGCTCATATAACAAACATGATTAACATTGAAGCTGAGAAAGAGAACAAGAGAGCACAAATGAAAAGAAAAAGGAACGTAAAGAGATGAATATGAGTCAGCCTGGTCTGGTGCAGTGGTTCTCAAACTTTTATGTGTCACAGATCCCCCTAAAGTCAGTTTTTTAGTTCATCGCAGTTTCCCTTCATTCATCCATTATTTAAAATTAAATCAAAATCTGTCCCACACATTTCTAATACACCACCAGAAGGCTATATTGCCTAGGCTTTCTACATGGGCTACCACGTGACTGCCGATTCGAAGGGGTCTGCGGCTCCCAGTTTAGAAACCACTGACTAAAGCGCACCATGAAATGAAAAGAGAGTAAAGAACTGAAAATTATCTGCACGCGATCTTTCCTGTGAATACGCTAGAGGATAATGATGCTGATGATATTTCCCAGCTTCCTATTTGCCCCTCTAAGACGTCCACTCTTTCTACACGTGCCTATCAGTTTGTCTGTCTTCTACAAATTGATTCTAAATGCATGAGATATGCTAGAGAGTTGAGAGATAAAGCGTAGAACGTCAGACAGGTATGCAGGAGTTGTTCTTTATGTTTCGAGAATAAAGCTCGTTACTTGTTTCACATTTCATCTACGCTAAAACACCTGCTGACTCACCTTTCTCTCACCTTGACAGTGTTCTCTCACACCTGTCACGAGTACTCGTTGACTCTGCATACCAGACATCCTTGATCGGTCATCCATAAACAGTCAAGAGAAATACGAGTGCGTGTTTTTCCGGTGTTTTTTTTCATTAGGAAGAAAGGACGCGAATGTTAAGTGTCTTTTCCAAAATTCTCACTGCAAGAACTGCTGTGATAAGTATTCGTAACTGTGAGGCTGTTGTGTTCTTGAGCCACTGATAACACAACACTAGTAATGCCACATTTACTTCTTCGCCTGTTGCTACTGGTGCTATCACTACTATTACTCTCACTACTACTATTATTGAAACTGCTCTTGTCTCTATTACTAATATCACTGCTGCTACTGTTATTACTGCTGCTAATACCACAGCTATTGCTGTTGCTGCTACTACTACTACTACTACTACTACTGCTACTACTACTACTACTACTACTACTACTACTACTACTACTACTACTACTATTACTGCTGCTGCTGCTGCTACTACTACTACTACTACTACTACTACTACTACTACTACTACTACTACTACTATTACTGCTGCTGCTTCTGCTGCTGCTGCTACTACTACTACTACTACTACTACTACTACTACTACTACTACTACTACTATTACCACCACTAAAGCTATTGCTGCTGCTTCTGCTTCTGCTTCTGCTGCTATTATTATTGTAAATTACAGTTTATTTAAAAAATACCGCTAACTATATTCATTCCTGTCTTACAGATTATTCCACTGATAAATCATATCTCATTCCATTAATCAAGTTCTACTTTTTTGTCAGGTGTATAAAGGCCCTATTTCTTGTATCACATTCTGCCCTGTCGTCATCATTCTACTGGCTACTCGTCATGACAAAAAAATAAATACACGATTCGTTTGTTCGCATCTAAACTTGACACGGTTTTCCTATTTCAGTAAATGGTTAGTTTCCATGCTCTTCTCCTCGGATTCCATTAGTGGATTTATCAAAGTTGGCAATTCATTTTGAGAGTTAAACTTTTAAGCGCATAACCCTTGACAACTCTACAAATATTTGGTGCAGTTCATCATGAGCTGTCTGATAAGTTTGATAACCAATCTATTTCTTGCTTTTCAGTTTAGAAAGATATTGCTTAACTGCTTTTCAGTTCCCGTGAGGTTAAAATGTGAAACTAGTTTCTAAGTCTTTTAGCCTCAAGTAGTCCATGTACACAGCCAATATCAAACTGAAGTATTCGGTCGAAAACGAATAGAATATTTGATTATCTGAGTGGCCTAATGCGAACAATAAATTCATGGGAATAGCACCACTCACCAAAAAAATGTGAATATAAAAAATGGAGGCTATAATTATTTTTGCTTTATTAATGTGACACTGAATTTAAAATTAATGTTTATTATATAAAGTATGGAAGTAGTTTCAAGATCCAACACCCGGTGGACGCACCTGGTAGAATCTCTTGCCTGGTATACTTCAAGTACACCAGGGGGAGAATTCAACATTCACACGTTATGGCTGTAAAAGATACATTAAAGATTCATAGACAATAGATAACCAAAACCCACCAAAAAAAAAAAATAAATACAATCTTCAGTGTGCTAAGGATACAAATTTACAAGAAGTGATTTACTGGAGATTCTTTCACTTTTGTATTCGGTTTTGGAGGTTTTTTTTATCTTTGCTGATTTCATTACTTTGTATGTTTCATTATCCATTTCAGATAGAAATTTCTGTAAATTTGCTGGTTAAATTATTTTTAGCCACTTGTATTTTCTTGTATTTACAAGTTTGTTTTTTTTTTCTTGGTGGTTCTGGGGAACTAGAATACAGAGCATCTTGGGGGATGGGGGAGGGGGGGGGCTGGCACCTCAATTCGATGATTGATTGATCTTACGAGGTAGCGTCATAGCGATCACGGCATTCCTATATCTGCTCCGCCGCCTATTCCAGTAACCGACGTAAGATGCGTGTAGTAATTGTTCCTGTATCGGCTGATTGGAACTCGTCACTTCCAGGCTTCTAGGCTTACACTTAGTCCCTTCAATCTACGGATGTAAGCACACACACATACACACACAAATGTTATTGAAAATATTTATTTACTTGATTGTGTCTCATGTGTCTCCAGATTCTGGTAGCATGTTTTTGGCAAGCCAGTGTCAGGAAGTGACAAGGAGAGGGTGACAGATCAGAAACCAGAAAACATGGAGATCGAACCTGATTCCTGCAGGGCTAGGCTACAGGCTCTGCAGGGAGAGTGCCGCAGGTAAGTGCGTGGACAGAATTAGAGTCAGTGAAATTGTAGACTGTAAAAAAGTTAGTCAGTGGAAAGGGAAGCTGATAAAAAAAAGTCAGTGTAAAGGGAGACTGTAAAAAAAAAACCAGTGTAACTGAAGCTGTGAAAAGGAATCAGTGTAGTGGAAGTCTATTACTGTGAGTCAGGGTAGAGGCAAACTATAGTTAGTAGGCAGGTTAGAGAGATAATATGAGAGAGTATGGACTAAAAGTAATAATCAATCAAGACTGTACTTGGCCAAGTTTCAAGTTTTTGAAGTTGAACGATCATAAGAGAAAAGTGTATGACTGATGATGAAGTTTAACGATGATAAGAGAAAAGAGTATGACAGATGATGAATGTGAAACGACGATAAGAGAAAAGAGTATGACTGATGATGAATGTGAACGATGATAAGAGAAAAGTGTATAACTGATGATTTGGGGAGGGGGTTGGGGAAGAGATAAAGTGTGTAAACATGGGCTGTATTTCAATAAATATACATGAAATACATGTCAGTAAACATGGATTGGATTTCGGTCAGCGTACATGAAATATATCTCAGTAAAAATGGAGTGGATTTCAATGAATGTACATGAAATATATCTCAAATAATAGAAATTAGTTGTGAAAATGGAAAAGATAAACAAACAATATGAGGAAAATGGGAAGCGTGTTGCTTTTCTTTGCATAGAAACTAAAATGAGCTAGAGAGAATTAATTTAAACCCGGACAACAATTTTCTTGAAGCAACTCCTGCAAAATAACAAACCTTGTTAATGACACTGCCAACATTAGCAGATTTGATGAAGAATGTATTTATTATTTTTTCCCTCCTTTTCTAATAACGGAAAATTGCATCTCAAGAAGTGTTTTCCATTCATTCTTTGTTTACCGTAGCTGTTGCTCAAACATGTAGAACATAATCAATACCATCTTCGGGACATCGGGAAACAATGAATGAGTGTTTAATCAATGCTATTTTGCTGGTGACGGAGACGGCGCGGCCGTGATGGTCCTAATCTTCCGCTGCGAAATTATCCCAGCCGATTTCATGTCTGTCTTGTAAATTACCCTCTCATAAAGGGAGAAGATAATACAACTTTTCCTGATCGTCAGCGGCGATGGATCATAAGAGCTATTTCTACTCTTCTCTTTCTTTCTTTCTTTTTTTTTCTTTCATTCTTTCTTTCTTTCCTTTTCTTTCATTCTTTCTTCTCTTTCTATATATATATATATATATATATCCTTTCACTTTCTTTCTTTCATTCTTTCTGTCTGTCTTTCTTTCTTGTTTCTTTCTTTCTTCCTTTCTTTTTTTCTTTCTTTCTCTTTATATATATATATATATATATATATATATCCTTCTTTCGCTTTCTTTCTTTCTTTATCTCTCGAGGAACAAAAGAACATACTGAACGCAGTGGCCAGAGATATAAAAGAAAAAAATCTCTGTAGACAAAAAAAAAATCCAAGCCATAGAAAATGTTTATTCTTTTATTTTCAGACTTTAAAAAAATGTTTACTCTGTCAGAATTTATGTGAACGTTTAAATTTTGTTTAATACACTGACATCTATGTATTCCGTGTGATCTAGTGAACCTCACATATTATTAGGCTATTCTCCCGTTAATATATAATGATGCCAGTCAGTCAGTCATTTTCGTTATTAATTGGTCAAGGCAGTTGTTACATAATGTTACTGTGTCAAGACAGTTGTTACATAATGTTAGTGTGTCAAGACAATTGTTAACAAGATGTTGGTGAGCAACTGTAATTATTATTATGATGTTAATGGGCACTATAGTTAATAAATGTTTTTTTTTTAATACTGGGGCCACATTCTGTATAACAATACAAGGAAAAAAACTGCACTCACTAGAGATTCACGCTCACAGAAAAGCTCAAAGGTGAAAGAAAAAGTAGACGGAGATAAACACATCTGACTACTTCTCATCAGCCCAGCTCCATCCAAAACTTCTTGTAGAGAAACATGTGACTCCAGGTCTTATATGAACCGAGAAGTCTAGTTAAGAATCTTTGCTAAACCTAATCATTACTTGAAAACACGCACACACAAAAAAAAAGAAGAGAGGAAGACAGAGAGAGGTCTCCTAATGAAAAGGCCAGATGGCATTGGAAGAAATGGACAACTGGTTGTATTATTAAAAGGAGGACATCTATCACTCCTCAGAGAGTAAAACAACTAAAAAGCTGTGGAGAACGAAGGAAAGAACGAACATGCTTTATTTTCGAAGGGCTAAGAATTGGGCACGCAGGCCCGTCTAACATTCTGCCCTTCATCATACAGCTTTCACTCAGTCACATTCATTCGGCATTTGTTAATGAGAGGAATAGAAAAAACTACAAAAATAAGATTTTTAAGAGCACGCATCTTTCCAATCGCAACATATGCCTATGAGACCTGAACACTTTACAAAATGCCTTTGAATGTAGATGCTATAGAAGAGTCATCCAAATAATCATGGACATAAAAAAGGAACAAATATATCCACAATACAAGAACTTAATATTGAAGAAGTTTGGCTAGTAAAAAGAGGATTAAAAAGAGAGAACTTCAAGGTTTTGGACATATTTAACGTCATGAGAATTTAGAGAAGACCATCTTGGAAGGAAACATAATGGGAAAAAGAAAGAGAGGAAGACCAAGGCGAAGATGGCTACAAAACATCATTGATAATCTGCAGTTGGATGCATCAGCAGCAAGGCATCTTGCTTACAACCGAGAGGCCCACAAGAAAGCTGTTAGGGAGGCAAAGTTGTATTATATATCAAAATCACGCACAGAGAGGCACAAACACACACACACACATATAAACTAGAGATACACAAACGCTGTTGGATCGGCATATATATGTATATGCAGGCGAACCAAAGAATTAACTAATTACAATAAAATTTACAATATAAAGCTGTTTTGTTACAAGCACAGCGTGAATCCTGCGATATGACCGATTCCGAAACCGTCTTTCCCAGATTCCGAAATGAACGCGTAGTTTTAAAATGTCGGAAATTGGAGGTTTGAATTGATTTATCACTTTGTTTTCCACCCCCTAGCTAATTTCATGTGCTGGTTTATTAGTGATTATTGGTGTTTATTAATAATCGATGCTTGGAAACCCCCATGGCAGGAATATGAGGGCGATTCTAACTCGGTGTGTTCGTGACGGATTCATTGCCACATTCCCATAATGCGCATTTCTGCTGGGTGATAATAGTGTGGACTATGAATATTAAGTTTGAGAAGGAGCGATAGAAAAGGAATAATTCTCGGACTGAGCAAAACAAGTTAGAGAATGGAATGTCTGATTTTTTGGCATAGACTTGAAGTTAATTATTACTTTTAAAAAATGTCTTTGAATATGCTTGAACTTTCTGCACTAGAGCTTGAAGATTTTTATGATTAAGAGAAATGTCCTCTTTATTTTATCATAATCATCAGATTCCTAAATCAGTTGTAGGTAGATTGCAATGGTTATATTCATCATAGAGGACACTTTAAACAACAGATCTGTGTGTAAGTTGCTTAGAAATGTATATGCAGGAAACTCTCTACTGTAGACAGCAGAACAGCAACACAACTCCTTCAGATCATCAGAGGAAGGGAATGTCCCTGATTTCAATATTCTATGTCGTACCAGCGTCTATGAAGTATTTCCTCAACTCTTTTGCTGTTATTTGCTTTATCTTTTGCCCTGTCTACAATGGCTACTAGTTCCTGCAGCACTCTGTTGTGCCGCCAGGTGTAGCGTCCTTGACCTAATGATACTCTACATGCTGCCAGCACATGTTCCAATGTTTGCCTTTCGTTGCAGAGAGGGCACTTTGTGTCTTCTGATACACCCCATTTGTATAGGTTGGAGCCTGTAGGCAGAAGGTCATAAGTAGCTCTGATGATGAAGATGAGTCTCAAGGGTGCCATTTTCAAGATGTCATCCCATGTTAGTGATCTCTGCAGACTTCCTGTCATGTTGTCCATGGACCTTGCTGTATCTGTTGGACTGCCTTCTGGGCCCGCTTGTCATCCTCTGAATTCCTTACTTCGCTGATGATCATATTCCTTCTTTCTTTACAGGAGGCTTTTGACCCATGACTAAATTCCCTTCTGTTGGTCTGGGCGTATCCTATTACTTCTTTCAGCTCCTGTGTTTCCCTGGCTGCGGTCACTTGGTCACTTCCTCACTTACTTTCCATTTTCGTCCAGTTTTAAATGTTGGCTGCACTTCTTGTACAACCAGATCTATAGATTCTTATAGCATCATTGCAAGCCTTGTCTTTCCTACCTTGTATTCTTTGATCACAGATTTGAATGTAGGCGATACAGTGCTACATCAGTTAATCCTGGTGGTACGCACAGCCACTTTCTTATGGATTTATTTATCTTTCTTTCGACTGCCTCTACTGTGCTGGTACTTACTTCATAAATGAGTAGTGGCCACATCAATTCTGGAATCAGCATGAACTGGAGGCACCCTATTTTGAACTTCCCGGTAGCCTGCTTTTGTCTATGATGTTCGGTCCATTCTGTGCCATTTCTATGACTTGCTTCACCGTGTTTGAGTCTTTCATGGAAGCATCATATACGCTGCCAAGGCTCTTCACCGGCTCTTCCGCTACAGTTGGGATTATTTGATTTGCCACTGTGTACGATCTTTCTATCACTCAGACAGACTTCTTGACTTATTTAGCTTGAAGCTCATGTTGCACCATATGATAAGGCTATCTAAGCGTTCTAACATCTTTCGTGCCTGTGCTTCACTGGTTGTTTTTACTGTTGTGTCATCCATGAACGCTTCTAGTGCTGGCATCTAACATCCATTTCTGAACCTTGAGCCTTCTGCTGCTCCTTCTGCTGCTCTCAGGATTACTTGCATGGCTAGTACGAACAGTATGGGAGATATTGTACAGCCCATTGCAATTCCTACCTGGAGCTCGATCCATCTTGTAATATATCCTGATGTTCCAAATCTCACGAGGAACCCTGTGAAGTACATTTTCGGCATCTTCGGGATTTCTTTTGACACATGGTACATGTCTAGTGCTAGCCATATCATCTGGTGCGGTACTGAGCCATACGCATTGGCTAGGCCAAGCCATATTACCTGTAGATCTTGCTTTCCAGATCTTGCCTGTTGAATAGCTTCCCAAATCATTGAAGCATGCTCGAGACATCCTGGGAAACCTAGAATTCCTTCCTCCTGCTCGGATGTATCAATGTAACTATTATCTAGGAGGTATGTTGTTAGTCTCCTTGCCATTACAGAGAAGAATATCTTTCCTTTCACATTCAGAAGTGAGGTCGGTCTGAACGTATAGCTGATTCTGCCAGTATTGGACAGAGTAATCTACCACTGCAACAACAACAACAACAACAACAATAACAACAACAACACCAGCAGCAGCAAACAAAGACAACAACAACAGTAGCAGCAGTAACAGAAGCAGAAGCCAGAACAGTAGCAACAACAACAATAATAACAATAACAGCAACAACAACAACGACAGCAGCAACAACAAAGACAACAACAGTAGCATCAACAACATAAGCAGAAACAAGAACAATAGCAACAGCAACAACAGCTACAAAAAATAACTACGACGTCAACAACAAGAAAAACAAAAACAAAAACAACAAAAATAACGATAACAATAATGATGAAAACAATAACGATAATAACAACAATAACAACAGAATGCCTTTTCTGGTTGGTCTGGGCAGTCGGGACATTAAAATGGTTTTCATCACTTTGCACTAACATACGGCCTCCCACATCTTCGCGCGCCTGTGCGTATGTGCGTGTGTGTGCGTATGGGTGTGTGTCTTCCCTGTCTTTGTCTCATTCTCTCTCTGCATGTGTGCAGAATGTTATTCTGTTACAGATTTTTGGTGAGAAACCCTGTTGGTTTGGTCAAACAGCTATAGACCACAACTCACCTGTTTATGTTAGCACGGAAAAAAAAAGTATCTCAGTGTTCCGATTGAGAACTCAGTCACGTGACCGATTGAGAACTCAGTCACGTGACCGATCGAGAACTCAGTCACGTGACCGATTGAGAACTCAGTCACGTGATCTGAGCGGCGGGACGTGGAAATGATCTAGTTTCGTCTGAATGTTGTAGAGACAGGTCGTGTGTAAGTTTTCTCTAAAAAAAAAGATGTTTGTTAGGACTTGGTTCGTCATGTAAGTTTTTGTACTTGACTGTCCTTGTTAAGACAAATGTGTGTTAAGTCAGTATATAGTTTTTGGTATATGGATTTGCCCTTCTTAGGACAAAACGTTGTAAAGTTTATCATGTAGTGTTGTTAAGTTTGACTGTCCTTCTTTAGGACAAAAATGTGATTCTTTGTTGGAAGGCTGTGTTTGGAGTTTTTCAGTGTATATGAGGCTCATATGTTGTTTTTTTATGTTGCATGCTAGTGAGGGTCCCATGTCGATGCTAATCGTCCGGACCGTTTTTCTATCCTCATGGTAATTGTTTCCATCAGTTACACACCACATCTATTTACAACACGCATGTAACAAATGGGAATTCATCATTAAACTTTTGTGATTTCTGTACCTGCTGAATCCTGTGATAACTGGATTCATGCTGAGTGTCAGATGTGGTGTTGAGTGTCAGATGTGGTGTTGAGTGTCAGATGTGGTGTTGAGTGAGTTGATTACATGTAACTGGTCATGTCCATGTACCGCTATGTAGTGACGGGTGTCCTGGGTTTTCATGTGTCACACGGTGTATGTGACGTCTGTCACTTGTGTAGCAGTCAAGAAAATCTGCTCAATAGATAGTGACGTTTGTAACAGTGCATGAAGAATTCACTACTTCTAGACAGCCAGCCAGCCAGCCAGCCAGCCACACACACTCACTCACTTACTTACTCACTCACTCACTCACTCACTCACTCACTTACTTACTCACTCACTCACTCACTCACTCACTCACACACGCTCGCATGCAAGCACGCACACACACACAGTATGGTACAGTGTGTGTGAAAAACACGTGTTTAGTGTTAGTAGTAATACACTAATACTAGTTTACGTCTCTTTGTTTCTCTCTCTCTCTCTTTCTCTGCCCTTCTTTTAATATGTGTGTCTTAGTCTCTGTCTCTCCGTTTGTGTGTGTCTATTTCTCTCTCTCCTTCTCGTTTTATACGCCTGTCTCTATCTTTATCTATCTGCCTCTCTGTGTGTTTGTCTATCTCTCTGTGTGTCGGTGTGTATGTCTGTCTCTTTCTCTCTCTCTCTCTGTCTGTCTGTCTGTCTTGTCTGAATGTGTGCATCCCTATTTCTTTCTTTCTTTCTTTCTTTCCGAAAGAGCGAAACTTAAATGTTATATTTTATTTTATTTTATGTCTCTCAGCTTCAATGTTAATTGTTTGTTATATGAGCAGTATATTTGTAGAATGTCTGGAACAGAATTAAAGTTGTATGACAAAGGGCAGAATGTCAGACGGGCACGCGTGCCCAGTTCTTAACCCTTTTGGAAAAAGGATCACTCATTCACTCACTCACTCACTCACTCACTCACTCACTTACTCACTCACTCACTCACTCACTCACTCAATCGATCGATCGATCGATCTCAGTCTGTATGGGTGCATCTCTCTCTGTTGGTCTGTCACTTCCTTGCGTGTGTATGTATGTATGTGTAGACTCTTTCTATATCTCTGTCTCTCTCCGTGTTGTCTGTATCTATTTCTCTCTCTCTCTCTCTCTCTCTTTCTCAGTTAGGGACTAGTCTCTATAAACCGACAGAAGACAACTTTAAACCACGCCCTCTTCCATAACTCAGACAGAGGAGAGGTTCTTCCAGTGTCTTGCTCCCTGTGACTTGAAAAAAACCATATGTTAGAAGATGATTTACAATGTATTTTTATTTATGTATATGTCTGCGTGTGTATTTGTGCGTGAGTGCTATTTTATTAGGTTAATGACTTCTTCTCTTTTACCTTGAATGTAATAGTTAAATCTTACACTCTTTTGATATGTTTTTCCTAATTTAATTAGTATTTTTTTACTAAATCAAGTGTGTGGGAAGAATGAAAGGTGGAGTGATGAAGGGCAGAATGTAAGACGGGCCTGCGTGCCCAGTTCTTTACCCTTGAAAAATAAAGATTATTCATTCGTTCATTGCTCTCTGTGACCCTGTGACCTGCTCCCTGTGACTTGCTCTCTGTGACCTGCTCCCTGTGACTTGGTCTCTGTGACCCTGTGACCTGCTCCCTGTGACTTGCTCCCTGTGACTTGCTCTCTGTGACCCTGTGACCTGCTCCCTGTAACTTGCTCCATGTGACCCTGTTTATTATCTTCACTGTTGTACTGAGAACACAGGGAAGCCGCCATATCTGACATAATTCTGGGGCCTCGAAGACCTAGATCCAGCCAAGAACCACCAAAAGTTATTCCTACATATACAAACTGTACCAAAACAGTTTACTTTCATGTGCCGAAGGTCATGGGAATTACAGGCCTAACACCGTGTTCCCCAATATGCCTTAGTGTAATGGAAACGGGAATTTTACCTTTTAACTTTACCACAACAATTTGGTGAACTTTAAGGATAGACGTGGTATCTATATAGGCGGAGAAGTTCAGTAAAGCGTTAGCTAAGACTGCCTTATATTGTTCTATACTGCCCTTTAAACTAAAAAAAAAAAAACCAAAAAACCCTACAATCAGTTTTCACTGAAAACTTTAACACTCATCATCATTCTATGAAAGAACAAAGTGGCTGGTCACATTATAATTCAGATCAAGGAAGAAAATGATGAACTTAAGAATATAATCGCACTGACACAAAATTTCTTTTTCGTTAGTTTTATAATCTGTAATTGACAAACTTTGACTGAAGACAATAAGGAAAAGGAAATTTCTGTTTTTCATAGTTCGTTTTTCTTTTCTACTTTTAAATTATTTATTTATTTAAAAAATAAGAATATTCATTCTTCAGGAGCCGAAAATAACTTTAATATTTTCAATTCAGAAACAAATTTTTTAAAAAAATATTCCAACATCTCTTCTCTTCTTTTATGCCATTGTTGTTATCTAAAAATCTTTCTTTCTTTCATTCTTTTTAAAATAAATTTCAGCAGAATTAAAAGGAAGACGGAATAATGGAAGAATGTTCACTCCCCATCTCAGCCTTTCCATTCTGAAGGGATTCTAAGGAGGAAATAATCCAAAAATCAATGTAATCATCTAATAAGATCTCATCTGTGGCCCGTCGATGGCAGGAGCAAATTATAGAACTTTTGGAAAAGAAAAAAAAATGGTAAAATTGGGCTACCGTACAGTACCTGTCGATATTGTACAACAACCAAATTCTCTCATTCTGAGCGTGAACGTCATAGATAATGGTATGATAGATTAAGGACAGAAAATGTGTCTTTCATTTTCTGTTTTAGGGACAGGACAGTGGATTATATATATATATGTATATATATATATATATATATATATATATATATATATATGTACTAATCTTTAATATCGAAGAGACGTCATGAGCTAAGGAGTTAGTGGTGCTCCTCCCCTATATAAGAGTTTAAGGATCTTCAGTCTAGCTCGCGGTGTAGACCTCCCTGTAGTCTTGATAATGGCGTTGTTAGAGAAGACATTATTTTATTGGAGCTGTTCCAAGTTTTGAAGAAGGTCGCACACACTGCGAAAGGGAACTACATTGAAAAGAAAGACGTCGCCCAGTAAATGTAGGGAACAGAGAAAAGCCATGAACTAAAAATACTGCCTGGTAGCTGACAATCTTTAACTTTTCACCGACATAAATCTTCTACGTTTTTCTTACAGTCTGAGACTTCTTTGTTTCTCTGTTCGCTCGCATTAGGACAGGAAAAAGAGATTATATTTCTCCTTGAAACCGCGATAAACTTTCATTTTGAAAAGTACAGAACGAGCTTCCATGTTGTTTCCCCTTGTCCACACACAATAGACGTTTATAATTGGGAAGGGAAATAACCCTTCATTAGAGTACATTACCTTGCAGGTTGATTTAAAATAGATAAATTTTCGTTGGTAAACTCAACGTTTCTGCGTGTACTAGAAAAAAAAAATCAGATTATTATTTCTTCACACATTTCTACATTTAAATGTTTAGCGGGGGCCCATGAAATAAATCTCTCCTCCTCACAGTTCATTCTTTAATTAGTTCCTTCGTATACCGGCGGAGTTTCTCTGTGTCAAAATCTTCCAACTAGCGCTGGCTCCAACTCTAACCTTGGGCTTGTCTCTCACAGAATGGAAGAGATGGTGGCAAGCATGCTGCAGTTCAAGGCCAAGGTGGATCAGCTTAGGCACGAGAATTCCAGCATGAAGGCATCATTTGAGGTGAGTCGGTTAAAACTTTGACGCTGGCTTGAAAATAATGTGTCAGTGGAAAGTTTGTACTAACAATAATACATGAGTCACTTCAAGCTTGCTACTGACAGCGGGATGTTGGAAGGGCATGGAAAAGGAATATAAAACAAAGTGAGACAGCGTAAAAAATGTGAAAATAATATTTAAAAAAAAAAAAACAAACAAACCAAAAAAAAAAAAAAAAAGACAGAAAGTGGTGATGGCGCTTTCCTTACTAAAATGTTTATTATAGAGAATTTTTTTAACATTAAAATCAATGCACAGATTACGCTGATGTAGAGACTGCAGTAGCTTTCTAACTTCCAAGATCGTTCGTTAATCTATCCCTTCTGCTCAACAGATAGTTAATCTAGTTAAACTTTCAATCATTTCTTGCCAATTTTGTTCATAAACAAGGCATGAAAACTGGTTATCTCTTCATTTTAGTTTCGCCCGACGATTTTGCTTCACTTTTGGATGAGTTTTGACTTTTTACTGTGACTCCTGAGGAAAATTCGTGAAAGATTCAAACATGAGATTCTCTTTATACTTTGCTTCATGCGTTTGAAAAACATTTACCTTCCCAGATTTCTCTAGTACCCATTTTTTTAGAGGCTCTACGGACCCCATGGCCTTTTTGGTGCGTGCCAGAAAAAAAATCGCACTACTGGGATTTGAACCCGGTAACTTAAAAAAAAAAATTTCAGTGTAGTTTGTTTCATACCTTCACATTTTCTTAATGTGCTGTAGGAACCTTTCCGGCTTTTTTGCCGTAACGTGCTGTGTGTGTATGTATGTGTGTGTATGTATGTGTGTGAGTGTTTGTGCGTGCGTGCATGGGCATGTGTGCGTGCCTATTACATCGCTTTTATATCTCGTCTCTCTTTGTCTCGACTTCCTCTGTCTTGTCCCCCTCTCTGTCGCCACTTTCTCTCTCTCTTTCTCTCCACCCCCCCCCCCAACCACCCGCTTTCCCCCGCGGCATGACTCTCTCATCACGTACCCGACTTCAAGTTCCAAGCCACTTTGTATATTTCCCACTACATGTCTTTAACTTCCACCCAGAATGCATCTTTACTTCTGGAATGAGAATGGCAGAATCGATAGCAAACGCGGCTGTTCCAACCCCAAGCAATGCCTCTATCGCCCTCCAGTCGGTAAAGATTTTTTTGCTTGAGCTACGGAATACGTGCATCTTTGCTAAAATCTGCCTTACGAGTTTAGATCATAAATGGTCTTATCTAGAGCGCATGATGGTAGTCTTAAAATAATTTGATCGGTTTTCTATTATGATTTTCTAACTTCATCTATCTTTCATAAATCTTTAAGTACATTTAGGTGTCCTGAATTTTGCATTTTAAAAGCACTTTGCCCTAATCCAGTCCATGATTCTATGTTGTCCAGACAAACCTGCAGAAATATTGTGGACACATCAGCGCCTTGGAGAGAGACAATGCCATGCTTAGAAATCAGGTCAAGAAGATGGAAAGTCAGGTAGTGTAAGCAGACACGAAAGTACTCACTCACTCACACACACACATATGCAGTGATGTCTGTGGAAAGTAACATAGAAAAGATTAGGTGAAGTTTTATTAAAAGTAACATAGAAAAGATTGGGTGAATTTTTATTAAAAGTAACAAGATAGGCAACAAAAAGTAAGTGAAGGTAGTTTATGATACATCATCTTCATCTGCTTCATGACTTGCTCCATGTGACCCTGTTTATTATCTTCACTGCTGTACTGAGAGCACAGGGAAGCAGCCATATCTGACATAATCCTGGGAACAGAAGACCTAGATCCAGCCAAGAACCACCAAAGTTATTCCTACATATACAAACTGTACCAAAACAGTTCATATAGTTAACCAGCTTTACTGCAGTCACCATTTCTCTTATCTGTTACATTTTTCTTGTTACTACAAGTAAAGATTCCTAAACATTTAAGCTTCAGTCATGAAATATGTGATTTTTACGAATTGTTTAGTCATGGGATATGTCATTTTTACTACCTGTTCCATTGTAGAATTATGTGATTTCTATTCCTTCTTTTGTTACAAAATATGTAGTTTCTTTTATTTGTTTATCATAAATATGTGCTTTAATTTATCCGCTTAGCTACAGATATATTCTTTCAATTTCTTGTTTAATGACAGAATATACAGTTGTGCTGTGTGTTTAAAGAAAAAAATATGTGGTTTTGCTGCTTGCTCAGCCACAGAATTTGTTGTTTTCACTGCTTGTTCAGTCACATGATTTGCTATTTTCACTACTTGTTCTTATCTTATATCTTATATCCTTCCCGTGCCGTTAGACGTCACATAGGGCTCGCAAAGTAGTTCGCCAATTTTTCCTGTCTTCGGCGAGTCTTTCAACCTCATCAAAGGATTTTATGCCTGTTAACTTGGCCTCTCTTAATAATGTTCTCTTCAGAGTTTCACGCGGTCTGCCCCTTTTTCTTCGGCCTGTTGTGTTCCACTTGATAGCTTGTTTTGGGATTCTCTGCTCATTTCTTCTCATCAAGTGGCCAACATATGTCCATCTCCTTTTCCTGATCACCCGTGAGACTGGTTGTTGTTCAGTCATCTGTCTTATCTCTGCATTGTTCTTGAATTCATTCCACTTGATGCCGAGTATTTTCCTTAGGCATTTGTTTTCAAAAGAGTCTAATTTCTTTTCTATTTCTTTAGTTACTACTTGTTCAGTCACATGATTTGTTATTTTCACTACTTGTTCAGTCACAGAATTTGTTACTTTCACTACTTGTTCAGTCACAAAATTTGTTGTTTTCACTGCTTGTTCAGTAACAAAATTTGTTGTTTTCACTGCTTGTTCAGTAACAAAATTTGTTGTTTTCACTGCTTGTTCAGTAACAAAATTTGTTGTTTTCACTGCTTGTTCAGTAACAAAATTTGTTGTTTTCACTGCTTGTTCAGTCACAAAATTTGTTGTTTTCACTGCTTGTTCAGTCACAAAATTTGTTGTATTTGCTGCTTGTTCAGTCACATGATTTGTTGTTTTCACTGCTTGTTCAGTCACAAAATTTGTTGCTGTTGCTGCTTGTTCATGAGATGGTTTCTTGCAGCTTCATGGGATGGGTAATGACAGAGACAAAATTGCTCTTCTGTTGGAGAGGCTGAAGATAGTGGAAGTGGAGAACAGCTGCTTGGTCCTGGAGAATGAGAAACAGCGGCAGCAGTATGAGAAGTGCTTGGATGAGATTGCTAATCAAGTCGTACAGGCACTGCTTGCCCAGAAGGTACTGCTCACATAATGACTAGGGTTAGCTATATTAAATTGATTTTTTTATACTTCTTAACACTATTTTAACAATTTTTTAACACTTCCTTTTGTAATACAAAGATAATAAGTTTTAATGTTTCTTGGCAAAAATAACATAGATAAAATGGTTTTGTGGTCAAGGTTTGCATAGAGAAGTGGCTGAGTTCAAGAAAGAAGTAATTTCATTATTAAATATTGATATAAAACAATAATATGCTTCAGGTGAGCTTGTCAATTACTGTATTAAATTATCTTTCATAAATTTCATTAAAAATGGTTATACAAAGTACGTGGAATCTATCTTGCAACTGAAACAAAACTGATAAATGAAGTCATAAGTAAATTAAACTGTACAGAAAATCATTAAAAAATTAACAGAAAAGGATAACATTTCAAATTCTATTTCTTTGTTCTAAATTTTGCTCTATTTTTTTAAAATTTCATTTCTGTCTTTAATTCTTCTTGTCTGAAGGAAACTGAAATATTACATTCTTATCTTGTTAGTGAGTAAAACTTGTTCTTATTTTATTTTTGATTAGTTAAGTTACACTAAAAAGTCAGCAGTGAACTACAGTAATTCATATTTGATCTTTGATTTGTATTATCAGTGAGGATTAAACCCATGAGTGTAACTCACATCTTAGTCTGGGAAAGATTCATGGGTTTCATGCTCATTTTGGTTCATCAAACTTTTGTTTTTAAGTGAAATTTTCAATTGAATTTTTTTTTCTATTTAACTGGAAGACACTGAGAGAGGAGTGCTTGAAGTTACAACACAGAGTCTTGGACTTGGAGCAGCAGAACAGGGAGCTCACTATCATGTTCCAACAGCGGCTTAAGTCAGGCTCGGATCCCATAGACCAGGTCAGCTAACGAGTGAACAGATGAGCATATGATGTAATTGAATGATAAATGATATGTAATCACTGATAAAAATTAAATTGATCATTTAGAACATTTGATATGTGCTTGAACTGATGTGTGGAGGGAAAGAAGTGTGCTTAAACTGATGTGTGGAGGGAAAGAAATGTGCTTGAACTGATGTGTGGAGGGAAAGAAGTGTGCTTGAACTGATGTATGGAGGGCAAGAAGTATGTAGGAATTGGAAACCTGAATATACTGATGGAAATGCTCACTTATGTTTATCATTGTCATAGTATCTTAATTGCTGGAGATAATGGAAGATTCAAGCTTTTGTTCATTTTGAACAATGAATGAAATTAATTTTTAAAAAATATATTTTCTATGAAAAATATGTGAATTAAATTATTTTATTTTAATCTAAGATTGATTTCACATTGAAACATAATGAAGATTTATGAAAGATTAGTATGAAAATGAAAGACACAGATAATTATAAAAGATTGATATGAAAAGAAAACATACAGAGATTTATGATGGATTGATTTGACAATAAGTTATTTTCTCTGGAGGATTGAACCTGCAAGCAAAGACAACAAAAGCAACAGATTTGCCTGGAAATCTCTCATTAGAGAACTACAAGTCACAAGTCATTATATTGAAAGAGATGGAAGACACAAATAGAACAATCTGATGGTAGTCTGACTTCTTGCCCAAAATAATCTGGGTTGAGATCTACAAGCAAAACTCTCTAGTTGACCTATCTACAAAAATAGGTACTTTGAAAACCAGTGTTGGAGAAAACTGTGCATGGAAGCATAGAATATGTAGGATGAAGTGCAAGGTTGGTAGTTCAGGATATCATTTAAAACTCAGTCCCACAAGTATGGAGCTATATATTTAAATCTTGAGTGATGACTATACAGCTGATGTCCTTGTTGCTGAAGTTCTTTTGAGAAGTTCAGTTCCAATACAATACAAGAACAAAATGAATCTGATAAATTTAATGACATTTATTTGTCATAGCAAACAGAAAGCACACAATTCTTTCTTCTCTGAATACTTGACATAAGCCTGGTATGCTAAATGATGACTTTTTTATTTGCCTTTTTTTTTTTTTGAGGGTGGGGTCAAGTTTATGTAGTCTTTTTGCCTTCTACACCATTCAGTTTGTATTATTCTGGTGTTTTTATACACAAAAGATGAGTTTCATTTTTTTGAGTGATTATGTTTGTTCAGTGCTTTTGCTGGGAAAAAATAAATAGTAAGGCCGAAGCAAGTAAGATAAAAATTGATGTTTTTAGAAAATGAAAGAAATTAAAAATTGTTATCAAGAAGCTGGGTAAGTATCTTTCCTGGCATAATTCTTAAGTGAAGGATTATTTTATGTATTGAAATTAAACTTTTCTTATCTTTCACAGAAGTATGGATGTGACAGCATTGAACAGTCTCAGTTATGTACAACACTCTCTTATCAAGGAGGTTCAGTGATTGCAAGACATGGCCTTAGACAATCCTCTAGTCAAAGCTTAAGCAGATCAGTATCTTCCAGTCCAACAGTTCAAGATACGAGCAAACACTTAGTACAGCTGAAAGCAGAAATAGATTCTCCTGCATGCCTGAGTATGAATGATATCAGTTTATATAAAAGGCGAGCCAGAAGCCTGGAATATAAGTTTCCTAACCCAGTTACTTGTGGCAGGAGATCTCTTAGCTGTGAAATTCAAATAAACCAGGACTCAGATGTACAAAAAGAGAGTTACTTCCCTGTGTCAAGACTAAAGCAGTCTTTGTCGGATAGTAACATTTCCCATTTTGAAACAACCAATCACATTTTTCCATCGACTATTCAGCTGAACAAACCTGAATCACACAATAAATCCGTACCTCAGAAAATATTAGGGTTTTTAAAGGGTAGCAGGAAATCTGTATGTGGCAATGATAGAGATGATCACCGTGTCATAAAAACTTGCGGTAAAAATGCTGAAATATCTTCATCCGGAGATGTCAGTGGCAAATCTAAGGTCTGTGCATTAGAAACAGTTTTGCAAGTTACTGAACCTCTTCTTACAGAAGCAACAAAATCTTCCTTTGTACAGAATAAACATCCATCATATTCCTCCGTAGATAAAATGTCAAGGCCACAAAGTCTGCCGTCAGGCAGGAGGTCAACTTTTGCTCACGTGCTTGGAAAACCACTTATACATTCTCTTAAGTCACTCAAGTCTCCGAGCAGTGCTGCAGGCCAATGCTATTATTATGATTACAGTGATGAGGAAAGTGATTCCAGGTCTTTGTCACAAAACTTTAATCCGATGTCATCCAGGTCTCTTAATTCAACGGAATCCAAACTTAAAACACGTGGATCAAGTTCATCAAAGATTCGACCAACGTTTTCAGAATCATTCACTTCACCAACAGCGCTTATGAAACCCACACAGATAAAAGCAACCAACAGTTTTGTGCCAAGCCAGAGAACAACAGCTCAGTTTGATGTATCTAAGTCTGGTAGAAAACAAATCCAAAACTCCAGTCTTGCTTTAAAGACACAGAAAAAAACTGCAGAAAATAGCGATGGAGCCTCTAATACTGTCTTTAAGGATACCAAAACCAGAATATTAAAAAGCTCTACTTCTGAGAAACAGAATACATGTGATATAATCAGTGGAAACTTGCCAAAGGATGAAAAATTTCTTCGACCTAAGTCATCAATTCTTACTCAAAAGTCACAATCATTAGGACATTCTAGCAAGGGAAGAAACTCACATTTATCTCCGCCGTTTTGTTCCTCCATGCTCAAAAGTGGTGCAGTCCCTTGGCTTCAAAGTACAAAAATTCCTGCATCAAGTTCACATGAATTTGTAATTTCTGCAAAAATTAATGACTGTAAAGGTCAGAGTTCTAGAAGTAGGGATGACAGAGTTTCAAAGGTGACTCGCCCAGGACAATTAATACTGGCACCTGAAGATAAGACCTTCAACTTCCCAGGATTCAGTTCAAGTAGTTCCACAAGCTCAGAAGACAAAACACCACCAAAGCTGTTTGAATCTAGACAAAAGGTTGACATGAAGTCTTCAGTTATTGAAGTTAAGAAAGATGGGACTTTTGTTCAAGCTATGAGATCTATTGGAGACACCAGTAGTGATACGAGCAACAGCATATCAGACAGTCCTTGCAGTCCAAAAGACAGTGCATCTAAAATCCCCCAAACAGTAACCAAAGAACAAACAACAACAGCAATGTCCAAAGCAGAACCTTCTGTAGAAGACTGCAGAGATGATGAGCCAAAGAAATTTTTCCAGCCTAAAGTCACGAATATCACCGTGGGGCTTCTTCATAATCAAGTTATTCCCAGACAGCCACATTTTGAAGATGTGGAAGGCATTATCAAGAAAGTAATGAGAGAAACAAAACTGAAAAATGAATTGGGTCAAACTAAAGATATCAGAAGTCATGTACAGACCAAATCATCTGACCCCAGCTTTGATAATGTCAGAGTGGAACGTTCAGGAAGCAAGGATGATGGATATTCCACCATGTCCTCAGATATCCATCCAGAAGTCTTGGAGAAATTCTGTGAATCTGTGACTCGAAGGTTATCAGTGCCTAGTTCAGAACCTTATTCTGGAATAAGGAGTGTTCCAGCAGAGTCATCAGCACTTTCTGATGAGGCCACAAGATGTTCTAGTCGAGCACAACAAAGTCATGATAAATCATTTGACCTGACTAGTGACCCTGACTCTGCACTAGAGACTTCAGCTCACAGCACTGCAGAAATGGTGACTAGTACATCATCCCAGCTTTCAACATCAAGCAGTGACTTTCCTCTCAGTCCATGCTCCACAAAGCCATCATCCAAAGTTATCAGGATTCTTGACAGAGAAAGCCCACAACTTTACTTTGCTCATGGAAATGGCAAAAGTAGCCAGCATAAAACAAAAGAGACTATTGTTTCATCTTCTTCAAAGATATCAATCAGTTCTTCTTCACCAGCATCACCAAATACCATTGTGCCCAACTCCTACCAACAACCAGAAAGTCCTCGTAGACTAACAAATGAGTTTCAGAAAATAGCCCCAGTCAAACACACATCAAGTTCATCATCTGTCCAGAACCTGGCATCAAAGTCTCCAAAAGCTAGTTACAATTCATGTGGACCTGCACAGGTATCATCTACACAACAGCAGATAAAATTAGGTACAGCGTATTCCTGTGACAAAAAATTAACCAGAACAAAACAACCAGGTAAAACAAAGGCACAAGTTGTGAATTCTATTTCTTCTGTGACAGGGTTTCAAAGCTTAACCCAACAGAACACAAAAAATGTGTGTAAGTCAGTTAACCTGACGAAGGCTCAAGCAACACAAATCTCTAATGATTCTAAAGATGCAAGATGCAAACATGAATCTGGGGAAGTAAAATCAAATCCCACTGTTGTTTTACAGGACAGAAGTGAAAGGAACTACAATGAAAATTTAACGCATTCATCCACAGCTGCAGCACAGTCATCACCTGCTGGTCCCAACAACGGAGGAAAATGCCTTGTAAGGAAAACTGTTGTGACTTGCCAAAATATTTCCAAAAGTTATGCAACAGAAAATCAGCCAAACAACTATGCAACACATCAAAGTCAAGATGCCATTGCTGTGTCACAAAACTGTACAGAAGGCATAAAAGCTAGCAAAAACAATTCAGGAAATAGTACTACATTTGTCAAATATAAGAGACATGACAGTGCAGGCAAGATAAATAATGGTGCTTTAACTGCGACCTCAGAATCTAGTCAGTCATCTCAGATCAATGGAACCTACATGTCTGTCCTCCAAGGAAAAACTCTGAAATGTGAACAGAGTGCTCCAGGTGTATCCACAACAGAAACTCTTGTAAATAGTTCTTCCACTAACATCCAAAGTGCATGTAATTTTAGGGAAAATAAACCCTTTGTTTTAACAAATTATCCTTCTAATTATGGTGTACAGAATGCTCAAATTTCATTATTACAGTCATCCTTATCAGTTGAAACTACAGATAATAATGCTTCTTCCTGTAAAAATCATCCTCATTTTGATCAACCTCAGACAGCAACAACAGAATGCCATGATGACCTCAGAACATCTCTTGACTGCTCACAGAAGCAGTCTGTTCGTATTATCATGACCAATCATGGCTTTCAGCAAGTCTCATCTGATTCAGAAGCAAATGAAGAAGGAGATGTAACTTCATCATCTTCTGTCACAGCTGATAGCAGCACTGCTGACAGTCCCAACAATGTTAACAGCAACATCAGCAGCAATCTATCAAAAAGCAATATTACAACAACGAATACTACGACCTTCCAGAACTTGCCAAAAATGTTAAAATCTGCTACCTCCAAACAGGAACTTGATGTATGCCGTGAAGCAGCACAGTTCACAATTTCATCTTCTTCATCCTCATGTGTTGCTCGTGAAATTCAGTCTTCCAGTACCAGTAGGCAGCATCCACATCAGTTTGAGAATCATCTTGCAAAAATGAAGAACAAACCAGTTCATCTACCTCTAGCACAGAGCCAAAATCTCTTAACATGTCTCAGTAGAAGAGTACAGTGCCTTTGGAGGTCAAAATCTGAACAGAACATTTCATTTAGAAGAAGAGTCTCATTCATATATGATGAACATCACAGAACACCCTTGAACAATGATAAAGTACTTGAAAGGTCTGCATCTATGTCTGATATCTCCATTTTGTGTCAGAGGTCATGGCCATTTGAAGATTTGAGAAGACAAGATCAGCAGAAGTTTAATGCTGAGAATAAGGTTAGTGATTTGTTCTCTCTCTCTCCCTGATGAGATTCTAGAGGGTTTCAGCTGAGATTGGGAGGGACAGAGGGAGGGAGGTATTATAGCAAGGACTGACCAAAAATCACTTTTGCTATAGATTTTGTTAATCATTCATTCATTTTGTTTTGATTTAAATAATGAAGTTGGAGATCATGACAGTGCTAGTAATACTTGTACAACTAACCAATTTGAGAATATATTCATTCATTCATTTGCATGTCCCTTGCGGAACTTTGCCTCCCAAACAGCTCTCCTGTAGGCCTCTCGGTTGTGAGCAAGATGGCCTGCCGCTGCTGCATCCATTTGCAGATCATCAACGATGTCTTGCAGCCATCTTTGTTTTGGTCTTCCTCTCTTTCTTTTTCCCATTATATACCCTTCCAAGACGGTCTTCTCTAAATAATCATGACATTTAATGTGTCCAAAATATTTAAGTTTTCTCTCTTTAATCTTCTTTACTAGCCAGCATTCTTCATTATTAAGCTCTTGTAGTATAGATATATTTGTTCTTTTTTGTGAACTCTTCTGTAGCATTTACATTCAAAGGCATTTATGTGTTTCTCAGCTGTTTTGTTAAGTGTCCAGGTCTCACAGGCATATGTTGCTATGGGAAAGATGCATGCCCTTAAAAATCTTATTTTTGTGGTTCTGTCTGCTCCTCTCCACAGATTCTTTATTTGTTTTACTTACTGAAGAGCGATAGATGTCCTCCTTTTAATTTCCCTCATTGTATTTCCATTATTAGTTAGTAGTGATCCAAGATATTCAAAACTCTCCACTTCTTCCAGTTTTTCCTCATTGATATATATTTCAGCTGCCTTGTTTGTATTGTCAGTTGTCATCAATTTAGTTTTCTTTGGATTAAGATAGAGGTTTTGTTCTTCGCTGTTCTTACAGACTGACATAATTAGTTTTTCCATTCCTTTTTGTGTTGTTGACAGTAATACTGTGTCATCAGCATATCTAATCTCTGGTATTTCATAACCTCCAATTGTTATGGCATCGTAATATTCTTGGAGAATATAGCAGGTGATAATTTAGCAAATGTCCAGTTCAGCTGTTACGTACATGATGCTGAATAATGTTTTTTTTTTTTTTAATCTTCAGATTAATTCTCATCTTCATGAACACCCACCAGCTCACTCCACCGTTGCTCGATGGATTTGTTCGACATCTCCTCCTTCGGCATCATCATCCGAGGACTGCCAGAACCCCCACCACAGGCAGATCTATATTAAGCAGCACCACTACCGCCATCAGGAATTAAGACATCAGAAGCTTCAGCTGGACTTGTCAAATGTCACAGAACTGGATGAAGATGTATCTGAACTCATCACCTCTCAAGAATCTCTGAGCTCAAGCCATGTAAGTGTAGCCAATGAAGAGAGTCCTGTGGCTGATGTGGATGACTCCCGAGAGTTCAACAGGCAGTTCTACAGCTTGTGCAAGGTCACTTCCAACAAGGGCTCACTCGTTTCAGGAAACCCAGTGATAGACAAACTTTCTCTATTCTGTATCAGTGAGAATCAGAGAATGAAGAGCTTCAAGAAAAGTGTTGATGATAGTAGAGACAAAAATATCAAAACAAATGACACTTTAGGTAGAGCTTTGACAGGGAAACAGGACATCACCTTTGAAGAGATTGAAGAAATTTCGCAGCAGATTGCAAGTTTATCTAAAACAGTGAAGGAGTTGAACCACAGTTTGTCTAGTTTAAACAGTGGAGAGTTCGAATCTACATCTTATCTACAGATTTGGGCATCTCCTCTGCTGTCACAAGAGAACACTGTTAAACATGACACCGATGAATACCACTGGCTGGATGATGAAACCTTAATGACACCTAGTAATGTGGAATTCATAAATGGGAGTGTCAGGATGGTTTATGATGACACTTTTGGTGATGTTTTTACCCAGAGTAGTTCATCTGAACTTAGCAGTGCTCAAGGCTTTTCATCAGACATCCATACATTTCTGTCAAGGGAATTTAAGAATCAGTTGGTAGATGGTAATTTAGTTGGAGAAGATGAGATTTTTACCATGACACATTACAATACTGTCAAAGAGAAACCACACGTCAAAAGTAAAACACAACAAACCCTACCTGATGATGATGATGATAAATTTGCAAATATCAGAAAAAATCCTGCAGCAGGCACAGAGGAAAATCTTTCGATGCTGGAGTTGCGTTCAGATGTCCAAAGTTCGGATACAACGACTGAAGGAGGAGAGTATAGTGGAACTGATAAAGCAGGACGGATAATAAGCCAACCGGTATGTCTCTTCTGATTTTATTTTCTTAATTATCATCTTAAATCAAACTGTAATTTTTCATAATAATCTCCTCTGAAAACAATCTATAGTTGTTTCTATAGTTTTTTTTTTAAATATGCATTTAAAAAATAGTAATGAAAAGAGATCTGAAATACTGCGAATTCTGTGTTCATGAGACAAGAACAATAGAAAAAAAATAGGTGAAACAATAATTAGAAAAATTGAATTGCTAGTTTTTAGAGAAAAGTCCAACATGCACAGTGATCCTGAATGATTAGATTTTGAAGAAATTATAGATCATCATTGAGTGATTAAAGTCATGATTGAAAGAGAACTAAAATTCTTTGGACATGTCATGAGCAGAGAGAAGTTAAAGATTCTGACAGACACTGAAAAGCTCAAAGAAAAAAAAGAAAGATGAGGCATACAGAAAAGCATCTTAACTGGTCTTCCCAGTTATCTCAGGAAGAGAAAGGCATCTGATCAGAACTGAGATGTCAAGGACTTGTGAGAATGTGGAAACATGACTTGTAGATGTTGTCTAGATTTGTAGATGTTTTCTAGACTGATTTTTAGAAAGTTTGTGTACTTTGTGAATTTTATCCTGTTATAATAATTTACTACAAAATGAATTTTAATGCTCAAAAAGTTGCATATTTCTTTTTTTTTTAATCTTGAAAGATTTAATTAAATCAGAAAAAAATATTTTTAAATGAAACAGATGCAGTGAAATTTTGTATTATTTTCAGGAAAATGAACAAGTGGACAAACTGGTCAGCTCCAATAATGAAAGTGATGACAGCCTGGCAAGTGACATTGGTCTTGATCACATGATGTGCCAGAGACTCTTTGGTAGTAAAGGTATCTTGATCTATTTATGGGCACAGTGTTGCTTATCTTACTGTGACCATTTGGCTGTCACCGGGTCAGATGCTGGAGAAATGATTTTTTCTGCACCCCATTTTAAGCAACAAAAAAAAAAGTTTCATATAGGAAAATGAGCTCTTTAAACGGGAAAATGAATATTTTACTAAAATTTGATCTGCTCTCTCACCTGGAAGGTTGTGAGTTTGAGACTCACTTTCCTTGCCTGCAATTCACTGAGCTGTAAAAGTGAGCACATAGTATACAGTGTTATGGAATATACTGAAAGTTGTCAGTACCAAATCTGCTTGGTGAAGCACACAGAAGTCTACAAATACGTGGCTGTCAGTGAGTGAAAATAGCTTATTACGTGAAGTTCGTTGAACTTTGTCCAAGCCCTGAATGGCCAATCAAATAAAACCCTGCTGTTTTAAAGTTTGAAATCTGAAGAACAAAAGTTTTAGAATAACATACATAGACAAGCAAGAAGCTAAGAAAGTTTAATTATAAAATTTGCAATTATTCTTCTTTGTTTGCTCTCATAAAAGTGTTGGCTGTGTTATGTTGCAGTTTTATGGCTTTTGGCCCTTAACGTCCGACTTCAGCTTGATGCTTTTTTGGAACTGACTTCATCTTCCCATTGTGATCACTTATCATTTGACCAGAATATTATTTCCAGGTGCATCATGGTGGACAAAAGAAATCGAAGGGGGCATGGAGAAATAAAAGAAATAATACTAAACTATGGCAACAAAATAGAAACAACAACACAATAATGCAAAGCAAAAAACTGGAACTTGGAGAAGAAATGAAACAATCTGTCAGCAGTCACTTCAAATGTCTGGCAAAGGAGGAAAAAAAGAAAAGATGGGTGTAATTCACGCAAGAATTAACAAGGGAGAAATCATTAATAAAATTCTGGAGCTTTTATTGCAGCATGAGCCAACAGAATAGGAAAGAACTATCAGGCACAATACAGGATGAAGAAGGAGAAAGCTTATACATAGATGAAGGAAAAGGCCAAGAATATATACATTAACAGTCTTCCAAACGACCAACCTCTGAAACAAAAATAACAGAAGGTGTATAAGACATAACACAATCTAGAGACAGGGCACCTGGCCCATATAGAATCTGATACTCACATTTAAGACAGGCAACCAGATGTGATATCCAAAAAGTAACCAAAGGTTTTAATTAAAGTACAGGGAAGATACCAGACGATTGGCTACATAGTCAATTCATACCAGCCCCCAAAACGGGAAAGAACAAAAAAACACACAACTTCTTATTGCATCGTTACCCTTCAAAATAATTATGGGAAGATCATGGGAAAGTTAATAGCTAAAGGAATCTCATGGGAACTTGAAAGCACATGCTTTACTACCTGAAACTTTGGAAGGATGCCAGCCGGAATGAGAAAAAACCATCAACGTGGCACTCACAGCGTGTTGAAACATGAGGCATTCCAAAGAAGAGAGGAAACATTGATGGTTGCATTAGATTTAGAAGATGCTTACAGTGGTGCAGACTACCCCACACTGCTAACATTTATGGTTGAGATGAGGTTAGAAACAAGGATCATCAAGTGGACAGCGAACTCACTTTTTAACAGAACAGTAGCGTTAAAATGCGGAACATGGGCATCCCAACTAACCCAAATATACCCAGGGCTACCCCAAGGGTCTCCATTCTCCCCTGTCTTATTTAACATCTGCATGACAGGCCTTGCCAAACTATCTAAACCATCAACGTGCAGACTATTAACTTTTGTGGATGATGTTTTACTATATGCAGATGGCAAAAATAGACAAACTGTCATAAATAAAATCCAAGAGCAGACAAACATCATCAGCAGGTTGTGCAGTGACCATCATTCATTTATTTGTTTGATTTGTGTGTCCCTTGTGGAACTTTGCCTCCCCAACAGCACTCCTGTAGGCCTCTCGGTTGTGAGCAAGATGGCCTGCTGCTGATGCATCCATTTGCAGATCATCAACGATGTCTTGCAGCCATCTTTGCCTTGTGACCACGGAGCACTGATAAACCCAGTGAAAGCAAAACGCCCTTTGGTGCTCACCAAACAACAGAACCATCAGAGAAATTATACCCAAGATTTCTTATCGAAATACCCCGACTGAAAGATGCCATAACCTGAAATACATAGGAACCAGCTTGGACAGAACCTTATCATTCACCAAACATACAGAAGAAACAGCAAGGCAAGGACTGGATGCCAGCATATCTACAACTTTTGCAAAGCACCCTATTCACACTGAGAGCATTTGTCCTATCCAGAATGGACTATGGCCTGGTCTTATTAACGCTGTCTAAAACGCAAATAACCAAACTTGAATGAGTACAAAATGATCCGGTGAGATTCATTTTGGGCTGCACCAAAGACACACTCACGGTGGCAGTGAGACACATACTGAATCTTCCTGGTCTTCAAATCCGCCACAAATGTGCCCAAATAAACTGTCATCAGCAAGTGCTGTGCTGACTGGTGTTGGCTGTTATGCTTTTCCAGAGTACCCGATCCTTCATGTAGGCCATTAGCTCCATTGGTGATCTCTTTTCACATGGTTTTGTCTTACTGTCCAGTGTCATTTTTCTCAGTTTTCCCTTGGCTCTTCTTCCCTCTATTTTTCCTGTTGTTATAATATTTTCAATGCCTCCTCTTCTCATTGCATGTCCTATGAAGGTACATTGTCTCCCTCTTATTTTTTTGGCAAGACTTTTTTGTCTCTCCAGCTCTTCTAACATTCTCCATCAGTTATTTTTGCTGTCCAGGGAATTCACAACATTCTTCTAATAAACCACATTTCTGCTGCTTCCAATGATTTTTATGCAGGCTACCTATTGTCCATGATTCACTTCCATATAATAAGATAGGTTCAATATAGTATTTTAGTAAATGAATACTTCAAAATGAGCAACAAAAACCCACCCATCCAACAATAACCTTCACATGATAATAAAAAGAAGCAAATCCTGGATGGCTGAAGCAGAAGACTCAGTAAGCATAGTTACTGATCCACAACATGTCTCAACCGAACCTGAATGGACTACTTGCAATGAGGGCCACCAAAATCTCACTAAAGTACACATAAACCTTACAAGAAAATGTCAAAAATTGGTGGAGTGGGAAAAAGAAGAAGTAATAAGTGAACTCACGAGGACATAGTCATTTATACAGATGGATTGTGTGCGGGGGAACTAGAAGCAGTTGGGGTTTTGCAGCATGCCAAGGAGATAAAACACTCAATCAAACTCATGGCTGGGGCTTATACCTGCTCAAGTATGCGCATGGAAATAGAGGCCATCACACAAGCATTAAATGGGTAGTGACACAGAAAACTCACCTCTTCACCATCATTACCGACTCTCAAAATCTATTAAGGAAAGTGGGACAAAAACCCATTAGAAATGAATGGCAAGAAATAATTAATCCCACATCAAACACATCTCATGGATATACTGTCCAAGCCATGCCAGAGTCAATGGAAGCAACAAAGTTGACCAGCTTGCAGCAAGAGCCAAACCAGAGGGAATCGTCAGATGGACAAATCGGACCTATACAAATCCGTCAAGCAACAACCTGATGAACAAATGCAAGCAACTTCCTTCAAAGTACCTATCACATACTTCCCAATGCATTACATGTAGCCAGAGGCAGTGGTTGCAAATCCCAGCTGAACACTAGATCACAGGCAACACAAGCAACACGACATTGGAGTCATCCCCCTAAAAACACTGAAGGAATTCCCGATGTCAAAGGCTGAACATGTATGGCAGTGCCCTGAGTGTAATGAATCTTGTATCTGGCTAGTATAAAGATTTAAATGAATGAAGATTACTGAATTAACTTTATTATTCTCATTTGGAAGCTGTCTGATATTTGACACATTGAAAGTCATATTCCTCTTGTTTCTCAGAGTTGTCCTCACTCTGCACATAATATGTTCTACAGCATATACTGGGTGGTTGTTCAAACTTCATTGTTATTTGCCTTCTACCTCTTACATCGTTCCCGTACTGTTAAATGTCACACTGGGCTCGTATGGTAGTTCGCCAATTTTCCTTGTCTTCAGCTAGCTTTTCAAACTCATCAAGGAATTTTATGTCTACTAATTTGGCCTCTCTTGACAATGTTCTTTTTAGAGTTTCGTGGTCGACTTCTTTTTCTATGGCCTGTTGTGTTCCACTTGATAGCTTGTTTTGGGATTCTCTGACTGTTTCTTCTCATCAAGCTACTGACATATGTCCATTTCCTTTTTCTGATCACCCGTGAGACAGGTTGTTGCTCACTCATCTGTCTTATCTCTGCGTTGTTCATGAATTTGTTCCACTTTATACCAAGTATTTTCCTTGGGCATTTGTTTCCGAAAGAGTCTAATTTCTTGTCTATTTCTTTAGTTGTTTTCCAGCTTTCGCATGCATAAATGAGGGTGGACATTACATTTGAATTGAATAATCTTAATTTGGTTTTTGTGCTTGTAACTTTCAAGTGCCATATGCCTTCTACAGCTACACATTAATTTTCTGGGAGGATTGTGTAGTTTTTAGTACAAGCGATCCAGATAAGAATAAGACTTTTTTTTCAAATTCATGCAGTGCAAGAATGCACATATTCTGTCATTGTCTCATCCCAACAGCTGGACAAGTATCAATATTTAGCTTATGGAAGTGCAGGCGTCCAAGAAGCTGTTCTTAAAGTTCCTGGGGAAATTATAATAAGCCAAATGCAGCCCATTCTTAATCCTGCATGACGTCTGTGTTTTGATATCTTCAGCACATTATCAGCTGCGAAGAACTCAAGCTAGAAGTCATAGAAAATCATCAATCATCCAGACAATCAACCAGATAAGCAAACATTGAATTCTTACTATTGGATGGCTATTTTCTGTCATGTTTTAGAATTGTGATTGCTTAACACGTCTTTAAAATTTGGTGAAAAAAAAAGTAATTTTATGTATTTTTTTTCTTTCTCTTGTTTAAATACAGGTAAATTTCGTACAAGCTACAAGCACAACACATTATCTGAACTTGCTGTCACCAGATTCTGTCACGATTCTGAAGTTAAAACCGCAGATTTTGTCTACGAGGACAATTTTTCAAACTCTGGTAGCAGACGACAAGCTGTAGACAGAAGCACTTTCATTTCACTTGGGACAATGGCTAAACTTCCTCCCGATGAAACCTTGAATTCTAATGGAGGGGTCCTTTTATGTGACACAGATGAAAACCCAAGGTTACCATTGTTTATGCCTCCAGGAGATAGATGCCCGAAAGAGACAAGAGACATAGGCATTGATGTTATGAGCAAGTCCCAGCATTCCATGAACAGCAGTTTGGAGACTGTGAACCTTTCGTTCCCTGAGACATGTGTTACTGAGCCCTTGTCACAAATTTCGAACTTTGTCCAGCACAGCAGTTCTGGCTTTCTTGATGCTTCTTCAAATCCAAATAGAGAATTTGCTGAGGGAGGTAGAGCCAATGAAACTGATAAGCTGAGGAACACAATTTACATAAACACGGATTCAGTAAATCACGATGTCAGTACTTATGGCCATTGGGATTCAAAGTCAAAGAGCTTGAATCAACCGGTTAGAGAAACGACAAATGCCATCAGTGATGTTGCTTCTTACTCTGAATTTGTTGCAGATTTAGAGCAGTCAGTAGCAGCAAGTGATGAAGTTCCTCCAGACTTGCCTCCAAGACGACCAATAGTTAGCTGTGGCGATCGACAGATTAGGAAATCTTTCCGACAGCCTCCTCCTCCTCCTCTACCTTCAGACATAAGCAGCGAAAAATGTCCTCATTCGGATAACAAACCCCATCAAAGTAAAGACAGACAGCAGCGGACACATCATCACGTTCCTTATGTTAATCAATACATTCAGTCCTCTAGAATACAAAATTCTAAAATCTCAAACTCACGAAAATCAAATGTTTTAGCTGCCTCAGACAAACCTGGGTGTAGCTCTGCTGTTAATCCACCACCATTACCACCTCGGAAGCCTCACGTGAGACTCGAGTTGCCAACCAGACCACAAGAAAGTGCTCGGTCTCCCAGAATTCCTCAGAGTAACAATACAAATGAAGTCCGACACCAGTCTTTCAAACACTGTTCTGTAAAACATTCCAAAGCTGCGTTACCTTTTCCTTCATCCACTTCTCCAGCCACGTACCCTAGACCAAGAAAACATTTCCAAGCCCATAGCTCTTCCACACAGTTATCTTTATCTGAGAGACCGAAGAGCGAAACGTCATCTTCCAAAATTCCTCGACACAGACTCAAAACTAGACGAGAGAGGTCAAAATCCAGACAGAGCACGGAGAACTCATCCTTGGATTCAACTGCCAAATCTTCAGCTGGATGTGACAGCTCAACCTGTAAGCAATGGAGAGATATTGATGTGGTTTCTGGCTTCCCTCTTAGTGATACTTCTTGTGAGGATAATAACTCTAGTTGAATCTTAAGTATTATTTAGAGAAGTGATTCTTAACCTCCTTTTCGACCATGGACCCTCTTTTTCGCCTGGAAACAGCTGTGGTTCCCTCATTAAAAACATAAAGCTATGAACGGAATCAAAACGATGCTAACTTTTTTTTTTTTTCAACTGAATCAATCCTGTGCTGGTCTGTGAATCTCCAGAAGTCCTTCCTTGGTCCATGGACTCCAGCTTAAGAACCACTTATTTAGAGATTTAAGAAAATCATTATTTCTTCAGATTTTTCCAACTGTCATATATTTGTGGACATTGTAAATATATCAAAACTCATATAAGCATTTGCTGGTTTAAACAAATAGTAGAGTATAGATTTATAGAGGCTTTTACTGACTAGTAGCTTGCTCTGTCATGTGATGTAGATTTATAGAATATTTGGTTCACTAGTTGCTTGGCATGTTGTTATAATGTGCATACTTTTGATTTGCTAGTAGTATTCCTTCATGGCAAGTCTCAAGTCAAGTTTCAAGTGCTAGTAAGTCAAGTCTCCATTCAGAAAGCTGATTCTTGAAACCAGATCAGCAGAGCTGAAAGATCAGTTAGGTGTTGAAAGGTGTGGTGCAGGTAAACAAAGTAAAATAAATAAAAGTAACTCCATATGTACTTTAGGGACTGTCATGATCATTTGATAAATCTATGATGTACATACTGTGGGATTTTTATATTATCTCTGTTTTAGTTTAAGAGAACTTGACCGTGTAGGAACTCCTTCTACATTGTGAAAGTGGTTACATCAGTCCAACCTCTTCCTCTCTCTCTCCTTCCCTCTCTCTCTCTCTCTCTCTCTCCAAACTGTGTGTGAAATATGTTCATGGTTGTATCAGAGTTATATAAATTGTTCAATCTGAAGGCGCCCGTCTACTTTGTGCTACATAAATCTCACTTGCCCTTGGCTGCTTTGCTCTGTTTAAAGTCAACAGATTATTACACGGTGTTTTGAATAATATGAAACAAAATTAAACATATTATTACAGTGTCTTGAATAATATGAAACAAAACTAAACAGATTATTACACAGTGTCTTGAATAATATGAAGCACAATTAAATAGATTATTACATAGTGTCTTGAATAATATGAAACAAAACTAAACAGATTATTACAGTGTTTTGAACAATATGAAACAAAACCACGTAGATTATAGGCTCATTTTAAATGTATTTGAAAGTACACATGGCTGGGGTGTCATGAAATATGCATTGTTTTGATATTGTACACAACTACTGTGCTGTTGTACAGATGTCCTTATGGTTGCCATAGTGATAGTATTATTTATGTCCAGATTTCCAACATTTCCTGTATATTTTAACTAATAAAGATTTTTTTGATCTTTGTATAAACTCATTGTTTTGCAGAAGCACTTTGAAACGAATTGTAAATTTATTAGTTATCTCTGTTATTTATTTATGTATTTATTGAGTGGTATTTATTGATAATTTGGTAAAGAACAGGAAAGTAAAGTTGTGTATTAAGTGGTATTTGTTCATGTAGTTATAGTTCTTCATATGATTCCCCCCCCCCCCCCCCCCCGTTTCGTTGAACATTTTAGAGTTTCTGTAGATGAAAGCCACGCAGGAGGTGCAGCTACTGACACTTAGAGTCTTCCCGTGTCAAAGAAGGCTAATGTATATGTATGATGCATGAAGAACAAGAAAAATCTGTTGTATGTTGTAGACAAATGCAAGCTAGGAAACGTTACCGCAGAGTGTAAAGATGTCACGATGTCACGAGTCCAGACTATCCAAGGAAAGAAGTATTTCCACTCTCTCTTTCTCAGCGAGGATAAGGTGGCTCGAGGGTAGAACTGGCAGAATCGATACTGACACCATCTCTTAGTAAGTGTTGGACTGAAGGCTTTTGTTTGACTCCCATCTTATATGCCGCCCAGTCCACTATGCTGTGTAAATGGGTGTTGAGGAAACTGCAGTCTTCTCTGATGACAGGTAGTTTCTGCCTATGTGGTACAGCAGCCAGGCTTGTACTTCACAAAGCTGCCATGAAAGTCATTGTCATGTACAACTCAGTCTGCTAATAATTTGAGACCATGTCCTAATATCCAGTGAAGACATGGCATAAATGTCATCCTGGATAATTAGTTAAGACGCATCATCAGTCTAATTCTGGATAATTAGTTAGGACATATGACACATGACTGATATAGTCTTTATATCAAGACAATGAAATTCTGGATAAACAGTCAAGAAATGTCATCATTGTAGTCCTGGAATACTAATGAAGGGCAGGCAGCCTGGTTAGCTGAGTGGTTAGGTGCTTGGTTTACTAATCCAGTGGTACCAGGTTCAGTCCCAGCAGTGGGATTTTTTTCTGGTATACACAAAAAAATTTAAAAAGGCCCCGGGGTTGACCCAGCCTCTAAAAATGGGTACCAGAAAAATCTGGGAAGGTAGAGCGGCCAGGCGTGATACTGACCACATCACAATTTCGTGTGTCGAAGGTCACGGAAAATACGGGCCTAACACCTTATTCCCAATATGCCTTATTGGCATGGAAATGGGAATTTTACCTTTTTATTTATTACTAATGATGACATGTTACAGATGTAGTCCTGGATTACTAATGACATGTTACAGATGTAGTCCTGGATTACTAATGACATGTTACAGATGTCATCCTGGATTACTAATGACATGTTACAGATGTAGTCCTGGATTACTAATGACATGTTACAGATGTAGTCCTGGATTACTAATGACATGTTACAGATGTAGTCCTGGATTACTAATGACATGTTACAGATGTCATCCTGGATTACTAATGACATGTTTCAGATGTAGTCCTGGATTACTAATGATGACATGTTACAGATGCAGTCCTGGATTACTAATGATGACATGTTACATATGTAGTCTTGGATTGCTAATGATGGCATGTTACAGATGTAGTCCTGGATTACCAATGATGACATGTTACAGATGTAGTCCTGGATTACTAATGATGACATGTTACAGATGTAGTCCTAGATTACTAATGATGACATGTTGCAGATGTAGTCAGTCATCATGTCCTCCTGTCTTCAAACTGACTTATACAGTACTGGCTGAACATCGCAGACACATTTTTTATACAAATTTTTTTCTAGCGGATAATAAAGTTATGGAAAGTTCTCCAGAGTTTTGTATATGTAAGACATTTTATTGTTTGTATGGTATTCTTGCCATGTATGTATGTTATTTTCATTATTTTTGTATGTTATTCTAATCATATTTGTTACTCTTGTCATAATTGTGTTTTATTATTGCCGTGTTTGTAATTATTGTCATATGTGTGTGTTATTTTTGTCATGTTTTCTGTTCTTGTCATATTTGTTATTGTCACTTTGTGTGTTATACTTGTCATTTTTGTTATTGTTGTCATTTTGTGTATTATTTTTGTATGTTTGTGCATGATTCTTGTCACATTTGTGCATTATTCTTTCTATACTTGTGTGCTACTCTTGTCATGATTGTGTCGTATATTTGTCATGTTTGATTTTTCTTGTCATGTTTGTTACTCTTGTAATATTTTTGTGTTATCCTTATCAGGTTTGTTTGTTATTCACATCATGTCTGTGTATATTTCTTGCCATGTTTGCATAGATTCATGACAAGTTTGTGTACTATTCTTGTTATGTTTGTATGTTATCCTTGTTATATTTGTGTGTTATTCTTATATTTGTTTGTTATTCTTGTCATGTTTGTATATCATTCTTCTTATATTTATCTGTTATTCTTGGTATGTTGTGTTTATTCTTGTTATGTTTATGTGTTATTCTTGTTATGTTTGTTATTCTTGTTATATTTATATATTATTCTTGTTATGTTCGTTATTCTTGTTATATTTATATATTATTCTTGTTATGTTCGTGTGTTTTTCATGTGTTTTAAGTTTGGTGATATGATTCCAAGGCTAAACTCTACCCAGAATTCCTGGCTGATAATGATTATGTGTTTTCTTACTGTTACTAGAGCAGAGAAACACATTCATGGAACACCCTTGCGCGTTATGCCATGTTTGTTCTACATCCACCGAAAGCAGTGTGTGCAGTGTGATCAAATGCACTTTTGGGGCATGAAGTTTTCCTTTGATTGCTGAAGCAGCACAGCTTGTCGGGTGCCCACAATTTCAACCGGGTCGACTGGAGGCCGACTGCAGTGAGAGTTTAACCCACTGTCTTCAGTCGGTGCGGTTTTCAGCACCATATATCTGGCTATACTCACAATCTAAGATGATGATGAAGATGAATATGAGGATAAAAGTTTCCTGTGGCTTTACCGATTCCCCCCCCCCCCCTTTTTTTCCCCCGGAGTACAAACTATGATATCATCGTCCAGACTAGACTCCATAACGCCAAGGTCATGTCAATCACTTGCTCGTTTACTAAGGTATTGTAGTGACCAGAACATTGTGGAAAGGCGGGCTATTGGCTGGTTACCGTTAGCCAAACCGCAACTGTCTCTTGAGTGTGCATGTGTGTGTGTGTGTGGACGGAAGGGAGATAAAGCGTATTGTCAGGGCATCATCGGAAATGATTTTGTTGATGCTTCTAACAGAGGGATCAACATCCCTAGCTACTGATAAGTTACCGTGGTTGACTTTAAGATCCTGATTTGACTCAAATGGCAACTTCTGGGCAGAATCCACTAACATGGAGACCACACTAAGAGCCCTGACCCATTAGTGAGCCCGAGACTTGAGCAGCTCTGATTTTCTTGCTCTGATACCTGTCTCGTCCCATTAACACAGTTATCTTCGTCTTATGTCAGCGGTTCTCAAACTTTTTGGGGCCGTGGAGCCCTTTTTTCAGTGAAAGATAGCACGGCGGCTTACGAGAGTAAGGCATTGATCTTCTTCTTCTTTGTTCGCATCTACCACCAAGACCGCCCCCTGATCCTCCTGAATTTACTCCTGTGGTCCTCGATAAGTCCCGTGGTCCCCGAAAGGACCACACGAGATCCACGAGAGGACCACAAGAGGTTCAGAGTATCCCAGGGCTTGAGCCTGTATTCTTGGTGGTCTTAGCGGGAATGCATGACACCGTGGTTTTCGTTGCACCAGTTTAGTCTAGAGTTGGACTTTCTCACCGGTAGACCTTGATGTGTTTTGGATATCAGTATATGACCGCTGGGTGAGAAGTGGTTGCCTATCCAGTCCAGCGTTGGACTTTCTCACCGGAAAACCTCAGCGTAATTGGGATCGCATATATCCCTGCCAGGTGAGAGGTGGTTGCCTATCTAAACTTGCACTGATCCAATGTCTCCGACTTCAGCATTTTGTGGTCGTGGCCGCTACCCTTCCTAGTTGTGACCAGGACGGAGCTTTTGTCCAGGAGGACGAATCCTCGCCACTAGTAAGTTTCATCCCTGGGTTGAGCAGGTTTAGGAATATTATCTCAGTATGGGCGCGTTTAGGACGTGACCGACCACTAGAACGGAGGTACCATGACATGCGTAGCCATCAAATTTAACCCCTGGTGTAAGCCGGTTTAGGCATATTTCACCTGTATGGATGTATATCGGACGTGGCCGGCCTCTAGAGCAAAGCTGCCGTGGTATGAGTAGTTCTCGCCGCGAGACCACTGGACATACCGACTAAGCTTCACTTTATCATTACCTTTTCACATCGGCGCCACACGGAAACCGTGATTTCTTTTTCGCATTTTCTTCATTGGCCAGGAGGAGTTTCATTCCACGCTCGGCAATCGAAGAATCTCGCCAGCAGTTTCTTAACCTCCGGGTTAAGTTGCTCCAGGTATTTCTCCCGATATGAATGCACTTAAGACGTGGCCAACCTTCAGACCAGAGGTGCCGTGATTTGTTTACTTCGCTTAATCCTTTCTCTCACCTTTTCCACAGTGGTGCCGCGCGGCAACCCCATTCGCACCTTTCTTCACTGGCCGGGGGGAGCCCCACTCCATGCACAACAGTTGAAGAATCTTGCCAGCAGCGGTAGATGAGCTACCAAACATGACTCTCATCTACCCGAAGCGTCTGGTTTTCAGGCGTCAGATATTCACTTTCGCCCCTTCACCTGTCAGTTTAAACAGTTCTGCCACGAGAAGGCCAGAAGCTGGACTTGACTGTCAGAGGCTATTTTGAGACGCGCGCCATTGGAGTGAAGAGCGACGTATCCTCCACCCCACCTCCGGTAATAACAGTCCTTAGAGCCAAGGCGTTAATAAAGTGAGATAGGAAAAAAAAAAACCAAAGAAGAGAAAGAAGAAAATGCAGAATTACAGGGCACGCTGTGACTATAACTATAAAGGGGTTGCCTCTCTTAGTATACTGTAGCTTGATTTATAGTATGAAGTGCTTGATATAAACAGTTTTAGCTGATAAAGCAGTGGTGTTAACTGTGACTAATTGCATATATGCAATAACAATACAACGAACACTCCCTGTAATGATATTCTCCTCAAAGAACGAATACAGACCGGCGCCCTGGATTATCAGTGAAAGCCGCATTTGATTAACACTAACAACCGTTTATTCGTGTTGACGAATGAGGATGAATCAAACTGACGAACAATACCAGCGACGACTTCAACAAAATACAGAACTCCATTAGGAATAAGACTCGGGGTTGCTGAACCTAACTAGCACCATAATAATCTATCACTTTCATCTAACTACACTCTTCAGTACTAACAAAGGAACATATCTCACACAAGCGACGTTAACACAACTTTCTCGCTTCACTTTCAAACTTCGAATGCCACCAAATCACATGACCCAAAGTTTTTCCTCTCTCTCTATCAGCCAATCAGAAAAGGCCGGTAACGTGACAGCAGACGCTCTAGAATGTTCTAGAAAAACAAGCACAATCACCCAGTCTTCAAGCGATTAACTCAGAGCTATTCTTGTGGCTGTACAAGTATGTGACAGTATTTTGCCAAGGGTAGGAAAATACTGCCACATAGTATACAACTGTAAACTCAAGCACAGGGACAGTCACCTCTTTGTGACGTAACGAAAGTAGATTCTCTATCGATTCACAAATTCAAATGAGCGGACACAACTACGATTATTATCTTTGACTTTGGGCGCCCACAAGCCTGTCGTGTACTACTGTATAATCAAACGTGGAGCCTCACCCGCTATCGTCCCACACAGATGATGAGGAAAGGAAAAGGGGTCCGGCAGAGAGGCTCCAGAACTGGCGATTGTCCTAAAATCAGTCGTCACATTGTTCTAAATACAATACGCTGTACGGGCTGTCTTAGTCGTCACACTGTTCTAAATACAATACGCTGTACGGCTGTCTTAGTCGTCACACTGTTCTAAATACTTACGCTGTACGGCTGTCTTAGTCGTCACACTGTTCTAAATACAATACGCTGTACGGCTGTCTTAGTCGTCACACTGTTCTAAATACTTACGCTGTACGGCTGTCTTAGTCGTCACACTGTTCTAAATACTTACGCTGTACGGCTGTCTTAGTCGTCACATTGCTCTAACTACTTTTACTGCACGGCTGTCTTAGTCGTCACACTGTTCTAACTACTTTTACTGTACGGCTGTCTTAGTCGTCACATTGTTCTAAATACTTTTATTGTACGGCTGTCTTAGTCGTCACATTGTTCTAACTACTTTTACTGCACGGCTGTCTTAGTCGTCACATTGTTCTAACTACTTTTACTGTACGGCTGTCTTAGTCGTCACATTGTTCTAAATACTTTCCGCCATCAAGTTTATTTAACGGACTTTAAAAAAAATATTGCAGAAAAGTCTTCGAGAAACCCCGCCTTATGTTAACCTTTGACACAGGCATTTGCCGAAATATGTGAGGTATGTTGCTTTTGTATGACTGTTGCCCTGGTTAGTCATGCCAGTAAAATTCTATTAAAAACCATAATGGGTAGACTTTGAAAGAAAATAGAAGGAGAAATCAATATAGTTCAATCTGTATCATATCTTAGATCATTCATTCATTCATTTGCATGTCCCTTGCGGAACTTTGCCTCCCAAACAACACTCATGTGGGTCTCTCGGTTGTGAGCAAGATGGCCTGCTGCTGATGCATCCATTTGCAGATCATCAACGACCATCTTAGATCATTACTAACTAATAATGGAGATACAATGAGGAAAATTAAAAAGATGACATCTATCGCTCTTCAGAAAATAAAACAAATAAAGAAGCTGTGCAGAGGAACAGACGGAACTACAAAAATAAGATTTTTAAGAGCATGAATCTTTTCCACAGCAAAATATGCCTGTGAGACCTGTACACTTAACAAAACATCTGAGAAACACATAAATGCCTTTGAATGTAAATACTGTACTACTTCTTCTTCGTTCGCTTTTACTACCAAGACCGCCCTGTGATCTTACTGAATTTACGTTTGTGGTCCTCGTTAAGTCTCGTGGTCCCCGAAAGGACCACACGAGATCCCCGAGAGGACCACAAGAGGTTCAGAGTATCGCAGGGCTTGAGCCTGTATTCTTGGTGGGTCTCAGAAGCGGGATTGCGTGACACCGTGGTTTTCGTTGCACCAGTTTAGTCCAGAGTTGGACTTTCTCACCGGAAGACCTCGACGTGTTTTGAATATCAGTGTATCCCCGGCTGGGTGAGAGGTGGTTGCCCATCCAGTCCAGCGTTGGACTTTCTCACCGGAAAACCTCAGCGTGATTAGGATACACATACATCCCCGCCGGGTGAGAGGTGGTTGCCTATCTAGACTGCCCTGGTCCAGTGTCTTCGACTTCAGCATTTTGTAGTTGTGGCCGCTACCTTTCCTAGTTGTGACCAGGATGGAGCTTTTGTCCAGGAGGACGAATCCTCGCCACTAGTAACTTTCACCCCTGGGTTGAGCCGGTTTAGGCATATTATCCCAGTATGGGCGTGTTTGGGACGTGACCGACCTCTAGCGCAGAGGTACCGTGACATGTGTAGCCTTCACGTTTCACCCCTAGTGTGAGCCGGTTTAGGCATATTTCACCAGTATGGATGTATATCTAGTGTGACCAACCTCTAGAGCGGAGGTGGCGTGACCTGCCTAGCCATCAAGTTTCACCCCTGGTGTGTGCCGGTTTAGGCATATTTCACCAGTGTGGGTGTATTTCGGACGCGGCCGGCCTCTAGAGCAGAGGCGCCGTGGTATGTGTAGCTCTCGCAGCGAAACCACAGGACATACCGATTAAACTTCACTTTATCCTTTCCTTCACCTTTTCACATCGGCGCGCACAGCAACCCTTAATTCTTTTCCGCAGTTTCTTCCTTGACCGGGAGGAGCTTCACTCCACGCACGGCATCCGAAAAGTCGCGCCAGCAGTATGTAAATACTGTAGATTTGTCCTTCAAATATCATGGACACAAAAAAAAAAGAACAAATATATCCACGCAACATGAACTTAATCTTGATGAAGGTTGTCTAGTAAGGAAAATTAAACAGAGAAGACTTAAATATTTTGGACATATGAGAATTTAGAGAAGACAGTCTTGGAAGAGTCCATAATGGGAAAAAGAAGAAAACTAAATTGATGACAACTGACAAAACAAACAAGGCAGGTGATATCTGTATAATGAGGAAAAACTGGAAGAAGAGAGTTTTGAATATATTGGATCACTGCTAACTAATAATGGAGATACAATGAGGGAAATTAAAAGGAGGACATCTATCGCTCTTCAGAAAGTAAAACAAATAAAGAATCTGTGGAGAGGAACAGACAGAACTACAAAAATAAGATTTTTAAGGGCATGCATCTTTCCCATCGCAACATATGCCTGTGAGACCTGGACACTTAACAAAACAGCTGAGAAACACATAAATTCCTTTGAATGTAAATGCTACAGAAGAGTTATTCAAAAACATCATGGACACAGAAAAGAACAAATATATCCATACTACGAGAACTTAATATTGAAGAAGGCTGGCTAGTAAAGAGGATTAAAGAGAGAAAAATTAAATATTTTGGACACATTAAACGTCGTGATAATCTAGAGAAAACCGTCTTGGAAGGATACATAATGAGAAAAAGAAAGAGAGGAAGACCAAGGCGAAGATGGCTGCAAGACATCGTTGATGATCTGCAAATGGATGCATCAACAGCAGGCCATCTTACTCACAACCGAGAGGCCTACAGGAGTGCTGTTAGGGAGGCAAAGTTCCGCAAGGGACATGCAAATGAACGAATGAATGAATAGATTATAGATATTTGCTTTTTTCCTTGCTGTCTTGTTCGAGTGATTATCTCTAAAATCTATTACCACTAATTGTAAGATCTATTCACTTTATCGCGGTAGTATTAAAAGATTTTTAAATTTAGTTTTCTTATCAGTTCTTCTAGTACAGATTCTAGTACACCTTCTAGCACAGCTTCTAGTATTGCTACTAGTATAGCTTCTAGTACAGCTTGTAGTACAGTTTGTAGGACAGCTTCTAATATAACTTCTAGAACAGCTTCTACGACACCTTCTAGTACAGCTTCTATTACAGCTTTTAGTACAGTTTCTAGTACAGCTTTTAGTACAGTTTCTAGTATAGCTTCTAGTATAGCTTCTAGTACAGCTTCCAGTATACAGATAATTACAGCTTCTAGTAGAGCTTCTTGTACAGGTTCTATTACAGATTATAGTGTAACTTCTAGTACAGCTTCTAGTACAGATGATAAATAATCTTGCTTACCTGCCCTTGGCAAGTTCAGCGTCAATTGTTGCAGAGCTGATGTATGTGGAAATATTTTTTGTATTTTGTTCAAAATATGCGTCATAACGTCGGCGTACAGAGTACAATGTCAAATTCTAATAAAGGAAATACTAGTACAAAAAAACTGGGAAAACAAACCCGTTTCCGGTTATCATATTTTTTAAAAAGTGTGATAAAGAAAAAAAAAGAATAACATTAATAATCTGAAAAATAAAAGTAGCAATTTTATGGTATTTATTTACGCGGTTACAAAATTTAGTGCGCGTATATATATATATATATATATATTTCTTTTTGCGTTATCGCGCGAGAGACCTACACACTTAACAAGCAGCTGAGAAACACATAAATGCCTTTGAATGTAAATGCTACAGAAGAGTTATTCAAATATCATGGACACAAAAAAGAACAAATATGTCCATACTACAAGAACTGAATATTGAAGAAGGCTGGCTAGTAAAGATGATTAAGAGAGAAAAATTAAATATTTTGGACACATTAAACGTCATGATAATCTAGAGAAAACCGTCTTGGAAGGATACATAATGAGAAAAAGAAAGAGAGGAAGACCAAGGCGAAGATGGCTGCAAGACATCGTTGATGATCTGCAAATGGATGCATCAACAGCAGGCCATCTTACTCACAACCGAGAGGCTTACAGGAGTGCTGTTTGGGAGGCAAAGTTCTGCAAGGGACATGCAAATGAATGAATGAATGCAATAGCGCGCAGCTTAGAGGGAACATTGACTTTAAGATGAAGCTTTTTAAAAGCTTATATCAAAAACCCTGCATTGGACACGTGTGTACAACATTATGAGACGGATAGGGAGCAGGTTGGTTGTGTGCAGGGATAAGGTCATGGACAGAGGAAGACTGAGATACGTTGCAGGGTATATTTTCTGTAAATGAAACACAAGATGATGATGATGATGATGATGATATTCTGAACTTATAATTTTCTTTTAAATGATGCCGTCTCGATTTGTCTCTTCGGTTCATCTTGTTTAGATCTTGCCAGATCAGAAGAAAACTGCAGAATTTTGCAGGTTCTATAATTGCGGTTTAGGAGAGGCTACCCTGCTCAAACGTGGCAGGAACCTGGATAATGAGGTCACGCGGGTTCCCCAGTATTTGATTGTCGTTGATACTTCACGGTCCAAGCTTTGATTTCATCCACCGAATCATTCATTCGCCCTTTGAGCTGTCAACATGAGGCTCTGTCGAGGATTATCATTAGAGAACTCTTCAGAGTCGTAGGGAGAATTAGTGTCATGGGCTACTTTCTTCTCCTTACGCTTGTTGAGAGTTGGTGAAGTACAGGGATTTGTGTCTGCAACAGCAGACTGGACCTTGTGAAAGTAGTTCCAAAGTGGACTTACCTGGCAGGTAATACGAAGGTTCAGCATGCGCTACCACACGCAGAGAATAGAGTCACATGTAGCGGGGTTTGTTTTTTTTTTTTGTTCGCCACGGATGACATCAGAGAGTATGGCTGCCGAAGAAAGAATTCACGGCAGGTGGACAATAGACTCGGTCCGAAAGGTCCTGGTGTGGACCCTAGCAAGCAGCACAAAAGATTTTGTTAAGGGAGGTTAGGTACAGTTAGAGAAGAGGGGAAATATCACGGCCTGCATCAAAGTTCTAGATTCCGGCAGTCACAGGTTGTGAGGGTAATAACCACAAGACAGATACTATCACAAGTTGTGAGGGAAATCACCACAAGACAGATACTATCACAAGTTGTGAAGGTAATCACCACAAGACAGGTACTATCACAAGCTGTGAGGGTAATCACCACAAGACAGGTACTATCACAAGTTGTGAGGGTAATCACCACAAGACAGGTACTGTCACAAATTGTGAGGGTAATCATCACAAAACAGGTACTAACATAAATTGTGACGGTAATCACTACAAGTCAGGTACTATCACAAGTTGTGAAGGTAATCATAACAGGACAGCTCCTATCACAACTGTGGGGGTAATGACCACAGGACAGCTGCTGCTCTTTTTTTTTAATGAGATCAAGGAAGTATTCCTTGTATTTCTATAATGGAATACAAGGAGATAAATAAACCGTGTTTAAGAAAGAGAGCTGTAAACCCAAGATAACGTAAGAGTATCTTTTGATTGTGCTCCTAACGCCTATCGACTAACTAGAGCTGACGATGCTTACTAGTTCACGGTGATAACCGAATACTAGACTGTACCGAATATTCGATTTGAATTTTCATTCACCCTAATAATAAAACTCAACAGAAAACTGGGAAAATAAAATCTGGAACAAATATTTTCTTCGGAGACAGTGAGACATTTTCCCCCTCTAGTTATCTGTTCTTCTGGCATCTCCTTGTTGGACGTGATAGTTTTTGTGTGCTACATTATGAAACAAAGCTGGATACAAGAACTGACCGTGCTAGTTCGGTGGTTTATACGCCACCCGTCTGCAGTGCTCAGTCTTCTGGGTTTCAAGAAAAGTGGGAGAAAGCATATTAAAGAGTTTCTCCATAGAAAAATGAAGCTTCTAAATGCAATCAAGTAATGGAAAATTCTTCAAGCAGAACCCCAGAAAACAAAACAAAACATAAACTTTAAGAACATTATTTAGACCAATGGTTCCCAACTATGTAAAATGCAAGGACCACTTTTCCAACTACATATAATTTGCGGGTGCAACGTACACTCTAAGGTTTTGAGGTCCGTGCGCAAAATTTTGAACCTGTGTGCAAATACATTGTTTAAAAAAATTGCATTAATGTTCATCGACACCAGTGGTGCCTTTAAGCTGCGTGGCATCGGGACCGTATTCACACAAAAATCATATCGGACACGAAAGTTTATACTCAGCGCAAAAATAAATAGAATTGCCACTTTTATGTTTCAGTTTCCTTATGTTATTCAGTGTTATAGTAGAGCTGAAGAAAAAAAAAATATGATGGAGCTACATAAGTTTGTTTCTGCGCTTTCTTTAGATTTTAATTTTTTTGTTTTCGTTGAAAACGTTAAATTATGCGTTGTAATTTGACATCACGATGCACACAAAATATTTTTGGAGAATATACTTGCACACGGGTTGATAGAAAATTTTGTACATGAACTCAGTAACAGATTATCCATTAGGCTAAACAGGCTAAATGTGCTCTCCTAAGGGCCCGGTACAGCGGGGAACCCAGCATTAAGGAGAAGAAAACTCTACAAGTAAAGAATATTATTTTACGAATTTTATGTCAGAACATGTACGGTAGAGGTCAGTGCTTCTCAAACATTTTTCGATGGCGGCACACTAGTTCGCCATGTGAAGTTTTGCAGCGCACTCAGAGAATAGGGATTATATTAATAACCATATATTTTAAATTTTCGCTGCACAGCCATCGATGTTTGCAGCACACCCTTTGAGAATCCCTGGTGTAGGTGGAAGAGAACGGCGTATAAAATGTCCTGAGCGGCATGATTTTTTTTTTAGTTTGTTTTGTTTTTGTGTATGTGCTGCCGCCACCGCGTAGTTTAGAGGGAGCATTGCGGGCTTCATCTTATATGCCTCAGTAGACGGAGCTTAATACCAATTAGATGTTCCGAGGACGGCGTATGGTCCACAGACCAGAGTGTGGGAGTTACTGATCTAGAGTCCTTGCCATGATCGAGCTTGCAGAGGAGACTGGCTCTGGGGCCCCTCGTGTAGACACCAGCTGAAGTCCGTGTTGAATGCGGTATATAACAACATAAAGTGTGAACTAGCCACAGCTTGGGTCCAGATCACGTCCAGTTGGTTATTCTTTCTTCACTTCCCAGTTAATAATGTTCAGTTCACGCTGTATGGTTTTCTGGTGGTGCTTGCCCCAGTCGTATCAGACTGAAACTTAAATATTCTTCAGACATTGACAATGGAGGAAGGGTAGAGTTAATATCTGTTAGCTGGCACCAGACTCAAACACTGATAATGGTGGAAGGGTACAGCTAGAGTTAATATCTGTCAGCTGGCACCAGACTCCAACATCACTGGCATATTAGCGGGTCATGACATTCCTCAATTACTGCTAGAATTACCACTATAGCAATTTCTCACAAAGTTTTGCCAGGTACCCAAATTGGGCGTGCATAGACCTACAGTTTTAGACTGGCAGTTGTGAAAATATCATTTCCCATGATGAAGACGCGATAGCTAAGTGAAGAGTCGCATATTGAAGATATGAACCGTTGAATTAAAGATAAAAAAAAAATGACGACTGGAAAAGAGAGGATATTTTTCTCATTAGGAGAAGGGAGGGGAAGGAGGGGAGGATAGTTTTGTAAAGAGCCAGAAAACAAACTCTCTACACATCCAATCACATTTACACACACACGCACTCCTATACACGCACACACATACAAGCACAAACCCTTGCTCCAGGGCTCTATAATGACACCTCAGGGGACCATAATCCCGAAAGAAAGAAAATTCTTGTGCCCCGCTGCGAGGAAGAAAGATTTTCCAGAAACTTCCACAGCTTCTCTGCCCACGCCAGCATTACAGGCCACAGCCGGGATGGGCCGGGAACGTAATTCTCTTGACTGTTGGTTTAGAAAGCGCTAGGGCCGCACTTGCTGATACCCCGTCGTCCAGAAGGACTTGATGACAGCCATAAAATGCCCAAGGACTCTTGTCTTATGCGAAACGTTAAGCGAGATAGTTCAGTAGTTTCCTTCCTGGTTAGTGTAACCACTGGTTTAGTCTCCTTTCTATCCCGACTGATATGCGGCCGACTTGGGATGTGAGGGAAATATTCATACACATTTCTCCCCCTGCAGCATACACATAAGTTCGTTCTCACACAATATTTAATATGTCTTCTGTTCTGTCTTGTCTTCTGTCTCCCTATAACTGCGAGCTGGTGATCTTCGCGGCCGATGATGTGAAGATGTTGAAGCACAGCATCGTGTCGGAATGGGAGCGGGCATTTTGTCACTTCCTGAGTAAAAAAAAAAAAAAAGTAAAGATAGTCCCATAGCAAATGCCGTAGGGGGTGAAGCGTTAGAGACCTCATTATGCTGGGTCATCAGCGTATGAGGTAGGGTGACCAGTTCCTTTCCTCGCTGCCTTTACTTCCCAGATTTTCTCTGGTACCCATTTTACGAGGCTGGGTCGACCTCGGGGCCGTATTGGTCGGAAAAAAAATCCCGCTCAGCTGGGGATTCGAACCCTCGACCATTTGGTTGCTAGACGAGTGCTCTAACCACTACGCTAGCCGGCCCCCACTGAGTGGAACTAAAAAAGCATGGGGGCGTGCAGTGCTTCTTTAGCAGAGTCCACCACCATGGGGACTATGGCGATCCCTGCCCCGTTTGCCAGACTAGACCTGTTACTGGGGGTACCAACAGAGAGGTGGGACAGGGTCTTGATCAACTATGGTTTGTTAACCCTGACGCCAGCACGTCTGCTATGGGTCGCTGATATATATCGGCAAGAGCGTACTATTAAACTTCCTACAGTCTTTCGGCGTTTAGACAAAATTACAGACTTCAACCGCGAAACAAAGTCCTGGTCTTTCACTAGACAGTGCGGGATAACTGGTAGTAGTTGCTCTGGACCTTTTAGAGTTAGATGGGTGTGTATGGCTTCCCTCCCTACCTGCTTTGGTAAAACTGGGCGATACCTCTCTCTAACTCTGCTCACTCAAATACCAGTACCTCCGTCGTATATCCCGTGATGTCTGGTAAGTCAGGTGCAAATTGCTACGTCTGTCATATAGTCAGTGTGTCTGGTAAGTCAGCTGCAAATTGCTACGTCTGTCATATAGTCAGTGGTGTCTGGTAAGTCAGCTGCAAATTGCTACGTCTGTCATATAGTCAGTGGTGTCTGGTAAGTCAGCTGCAAATTGCTACGTCTGTCATATAGTCAGTGTGTCTGGTAAGTCAGCTGCAAATTGCTACGTCTGTCATATAGTCAGTGGTGTCTGGTAAGTCAGCTACAAATTGCTAAGTCGATGCTGTCTGATAAGTCATTTATGTGTGCAGTGTTAAAGAATGGGCAAGCTGAAAATTTCACATTCCAAAGTTAGCAAATACAACAAATATACTCGTAAAATGTTTCATTAAATCTTAAAAATCGACAAAGAAATGAAGAAAACAATTTAATCATTGAACATAAAACAAGGTATGGAAAAAGTGAATGATTTTTTAAAAAACCCAAAAACAAAGGAAAAATAGCTTTACTCTAGGATTATATCTATGATTATTCAGACTTTCAATGAACTGAACAACAAATCACGTGGAATGCAACTAATAAGTAACAAAAACTAATAGATTTTTACTGAAAGGTCATAATGCTCGCAAATGTTGAGTTGTCTTCTTCACTTTCTTTTGTCGTCAGTATATCTGTAACACCAATAAAAAGAACCTTCACTCAGGTACACCATGTTGTTTGGAAGGGTTTAAGCACTTTATGGGCTTCTGCTATACTTGGCAATGACTTGGGGATCCAGACACATCAGCTGCTGTTCTGAGGCGCAGATCTCTTTTACACCGTCATCGTGTTCTCATCACTGTGATTAGAAGACATATTTGCCAGACACTCATCAGTTTCACAGTTAAAGAGAAATGGCTGAGCAACCCAGGAAGGAAAGTGCAGCTGCTTTAGATAAGTAAATCTGCCCTTTCACGGGATAGACCCTGAAGAGGTATTCAGAAATTATTTTCACGATTTTATGTGATTGTTCACATTTACTGGACACATGAAATGAAACAGATTATTCCATGATTACTCTCTCTCTCTCTCTCTCTCTCTCTCTCTCTCTCTCTGGACCTTAAGTGCCCAGGGCACATGGGGCTTCCGCAAGGGTTTTCCACAAATGCCTTTTTTTCTGCTCTTGCCCAGGTGAGCCCTCTATTGCTCAACATCCTTTCTGTTGTTCTTCTCCATGTCTCTTTTGGTCTACCCTTACTTCTGTTCCCCTGTGGTGTCCATCTTAGTTCTATTTTTGGTAGTGAGTTGTCAGTCATTCGTAGCACATGTCCCAGCCATCGCCAGCGTCTTTCCTCAATAACTGTTGTCCCATGATTACTGGGCTATCCAAAAAAGAGGAAAACAAAAACTGTTGATAAAACCAAATGTTTGGTTTTGCAAACAATAAGAGCGTTTTGATCATCATGTAACTCTTTATTTAATACATTTAATTTGCCCAAAATATCTGCACAATCAATGCTTGATTTAATTGACTTTCACTAATTGAAAGTCCTCGTCATCATAATCGAAATCCAGAAGGTAATAGCACGGAACAATAAGCCTCTCCAGACAAGAAGGTGATAGTACGGAAAAATAAGCCTCTCCAGACAAGAAGGTGATAGTACGGAACAATAAGCCTCTCCAGACAAGCAGGTGATAGCACGGAACAATAAGCCTCTCCAGACAAGCAGGTGATAGCACGGAACAATAAGCCTCTTCAGACAAGCAGGTGATAGCACGGAACAATAAGCCTCTCTAGACAAGCAGGTGATAGCACGAAACAATAAGCCTCTCTAGACAAGAAGGTGATAGCACGGAACAATAAGCCTCTTCAGACAAGCAGGTGATAGCACGGAACAAGAATCCTCTCCAGACAAACAAGTGATAGCACGGAACAAGAAGCCTATCCAGACAAACAGGTGATAGCACGAAACAATAAGCCTCTCTAGACAAGAAGGTGATAGCACGGAACAATAAGCCTCTTCAGACAAGCAGGTGATAGCACGGAACAAGAATCCTCTCCAGACAAACAAGTGATAGCACGGAACAAGAAGCCTATCCAGACAAACAGGTGATAGCACGGAACAAGAAGCCTATCCAGACAAGAAGGTGATAGCACGGAACAATAAGCCTCTTCAGACAAGAAGGTGATAGCACGGAACAAGAATCCTCTCCAGACAAACAGGTGATAGCACGGAACAAGAATCCTCTCCAGACAAACAGGTGATAGCACGGAACAAGAAGCCTATCCAGACAAACAGGTGATAGCACGGAACAAGAAGCCTATCCAGACAAACAGGTGATAGCACGGAACAATAAGCCTATCCAGACAAACAGGTGATAGCACGGAACAAGAAGCCTATCCAGACAAACAGGTGATAGATACGGAACAATAAGCCTCTCCAGACAAGCAGGTGATAGCATGGAACAGGAAGCCCCTCCAGACAAGCAGGTGATAGCATGGAACAGGAAGCCCCTCCAGACAGTTGCCTTTCGAAAGCCACCGTACGAAGAAGAAGCATAACGTAGTCTTCGTTCACATTCTTACAGATTTTTTCAGCACCTTTCAGTCATTATATGGGCATGGATAAGATTTTTTCAGCACCTTTCAGTCATTATATGAGCATGGATAAGATTTTTTCAGCACCTTTCAGTCATTATATGGGCATGGATAAGATTTTTTCAGCACCTTTCAGTCATTATATGAGCATGGATAAGATTTTTTCAGCACCTTTCAGTCATTATATGAGCATGGATAAGATTTTTTCAGCACCTTTCAGTCATTATATGAGCATGGGTAAGATTTTTTCAGCACCTTTCAGTCATTATATGAGCATGGGTAAGATTTTTTCAGCACCTTTCAGTCATTATATGAGCATGGGTAAGATTTTTTCAGCACCTTTCAGTCATTATATGAGCATGGATAAGATTTTTTCAGCACCTTTCAGTCATTATATGAGCATGGATAAGATTTTTTCAGCACCTTTCAGTCCTTGCATGGGCTTGGATAAGATTATTTCTGCACTTTTCAGTCTTTGCATGGGCTTGGATAAGATCTGTCACTTTTATTATCTTTTTCATAACTTCATCCTACTTAGAACTAGGCCTTGCAGCTTTTGTACCTCTAGAATATTTTTACGGGGCTATTGTGTTCTAAAAAAACGTGTACTCACGTATAAATGTCTAAAACGCACAGTATACTGCTACCATCACATGCTTTGTAAGACTCCACCATTTCATTACTTCATCTCACATCATTTCCGCTGTCAGCTTCAAAATTGTTATTTGTTTAATATCAATAAACTTTATTTAAAAAAGAAATCTTCTAAAGTGGGTGTTTATTGATGCTGTAGGCAATGTCAGAGTAATAATAATTTTGGTGTTTTAAAAGAATATTATATCTGCCAAAATCCCTTCAGAATTGCTCTTTGAGAACAATTTCTTCCCATCTCCTTCCTTGTTAGAAAAGAACTTTCTCCTTATTTAATTGAGATTCCTTCATAGAGAGCCACTTGCTTTCCTTTTGTGGGCGGGGGGAGGGAGGTTAGAAGGGGAAGACGCTGTCCAATTTAGCAACCAGCAGCAACCCATAACTGCTGACACGCTAGCGCCTGGGTTCACGAACACTAGCTAACCAAGACCCACTTGTCCCATCTCTCCAAGACAGAAACTGCAAAATGCAACTAAAACTTCACTACAGCTTTGTGCTGGGACTAAGGCAATAGAAAATGTTCATGAACATAAAACCCTAGGATCAGCATTTAACTTGGAATTCTCACGTACATAACCTAACAAATTTGATTGCACAGAAAGTTTACCAATTAGCCAAGATTAAACACTTTATCGACAAAAACACAAGAAAAATATACTACATATCACACATACAAACACACTTAGATTACTGTTCCACAATCTGGGATGGATGCTCAGTCTCAAACACAAAAAGGCTCCACTCACTTCACAAGCGAGCATTAAATCTTATTTGTGACAAACACCCAGTATAGACTGTAGATCAACATAAACAACTCAAAATTCTACCCCTAAAAAATAGAATCATTTTTAACAAAGTTACGTTTTTTCACAGAATTCTGTCGCACAAAGCTCCGCCTTACTTGTGGTCACTGTTTACGTATAACACTAAACACAGCCAGCGTTTAAAAAACTGTCTTCTTCCTAAACCCAGAATTGATATGTACAAGAAAAGCCTTGCATACTCTGCAGTACAGCTCTGGAACACCCTCCCCTACAATTTAAAATCCATTGGTAATACTTCATCCTTTAACTCAAACCTGTTTCATTATTTACTTGCTTGTAATTATATGCCTCCATAAAATAGCCAGCACTCTCTCAACACATGGCTCGTAAACCATCAAGTACTTCAGTGACATAGTTAGAAAAGCAACTTGTTAGATATTGTTAGAAATTATTTTAATGTTTGTTTAACAAAAAATATGTTAGAAGATCTGTATTTACAATGTATTTTTATTTATGTATATGTCTGCGGGTGTATGTGTGCGTGAGTGCTATTTTATTAGGTTAATTACTTCTTCTCTTTTACCTTGAATGTAGTAGTTAAATCTTACACTCTTTTGATATGTTTTTACTAATTTAATTTGTATTTTTGTACTAAATCGAATGTGTGGGAAGAATGAAAGATGGAGTGATGAAGGGCAGAATGTAAGACGGGCCTGCGTGCCCAATTCTTTACCCTTGAAAAATAAAGATTATTCATTCATTCATTCATTCTCCGTTGGTACCCCCCCCCCCCCCCAGAAACAGGCTGAGTCTTGCTAACGGAATAGGGATCGCCGTAGTCACCATGGTGGTGGAGCATGCTAAGTATTTCAGGGACGTGAAAAAAATGACCAACTTAACTCACAGCTATTTCGACAAGATACTGTACCTAAGCATCATCACGCCAGCGAATGCGAGGAACGCTAGCCCACAGTTCTAGAGAAATAGAAAAAAGAAGAAGCTTTGGTCGCGGGCAATGTAGCAAAAACTGAGGTTAAGATTCTGAAAATCTGGAATATTAGTTGAAAGAGGACTGAATTGGACTTTTTTTTTTACATTCCCGCTCTAACGCATAAACCCGTCTTCTTAAAAGAGTCCACTACCATGAACATCAGTATCAAACCCACTCCCACCTTTTCTCCCCCCTCCCCCCCCCTCACACACACACTCGTCAATCAGCTGACCACACTGAAGTAACTCAACACCATGATCCTAAGAGCAAATAGAGAAAGGAAGGGTGGCATTTTGGCCTGACTTGGACTGGTCAGTTTTTGTGAAACGCTTGATCTGTGAAACACCCGCATCCACTTATTTTTATTGCCACGTTTAAACAAATCTTTTTAACACGTACGGATGTGCCAGAAGTAAGAATATCTGTAGATACTATCTTATGCGCCGAAAGCGTATGTTTCTATGTTGTTTTTATGTGATTGATACAGTAACTGTTATTGTGCTTGTGTGCTCTGTTATATCAACACTTGCACATTCTTGAAACTGAATTAAATAAAGATACACAGATCCCCGGCACATCTTAACATAAAACGCGAAAGTCCATGTTTCTAGTTTCCCAATTTGTTAAAGATGTTCTCTTTGTTCCTGGCTTTGTACAAGACGTAGTCTCCCGACGCCGCTAATAAAACTGGATCCAGCAAATATTGATCCAGAGGTGTATCTCCAGCGTAAGGTTACCTCCCTTGTGTTTGCCTGCGAACGTCGTAAGCGCCCTCAGTCCCGCCTCGAGTGGCTCAGATGTTGGGCTGCTCACTGTGTGCTTAAAGATCTTGGATTTCTTTCACGGTTAAAAGGTGCGCTGCCTTCAAGGTCATGGACAAACAATCAGCAAAATTAGTCCGTCTCCCTACCCCTTCCATTACCCCTCCCCCCAAACCACACCTACCAAAAAAAAAAAAATTCCAGCAGAATTCATACTCAGGAAAAAAAAAGACTTTCAAATGTCGCCCTATGGCCGTCTTAACTGCACTGTAGGCCCCGGACAAAGTAATCCACTGGGGCCCCTACCCACCTTTTCACAGAAATAAAAAAAAAACACCAAAAACTGTAGGCCCCAGAAGAAAAATGATATGTTCTAGGTTTTCACAACTTTCCTGTCTTTGTTGTCCACGCCACCGCCCTACGTTCAGCTTGGCTCAATGTATAGTTTAGTGTATAGTTCAGTGTATAGTTTAGTGTATAGTTTAGTGTATAGTTTAGTGTATAGTTTAGTGTATAGTTTAGTGTATAGTTCAGTGCATAGTTTAGTGTATAGTTCAGTGTATAGTTTAGTGTATAGTTCAGTGTATAGTTTAGCGTTCTTCTTGTCTGGTTTATCTTGGAGGCTCTTATCTTTAGTTAATGTTATCAAGTATAGCGTATAGTTTATCATCCCTTGTGTTGTCTACCTGTCTTATATCTCTACCTGTCTTATATCCCTACCTGTCTTATATCCCTACCTGTCTTATATCTCTACCTGTCTTATATCCCTACCTGTTTTATATCTCTACCTGTCTTATATCCCTACCTGTTTTATATCCCTACCTGTCTTATATCCCTACCTGTTTTATATCTCTACCTGTCTTACATCTCTGCCTTTTTATATCCCTACCTGTTTTATATCTCTACCTGTCTTATATCCCTACCTGTTTTATATCCCTACCTGTCTTATATCCCTACCTGTTTTATATCTCTACCTGTCTTACATCTCTACCTTTTTATATCCCTACCTGTCTTATATCTCCACCTGTCTTATAGTTCTACCTGTCTTATATCTCCACCTGTCTTATAGTTCTACCTGTCTTATATCTCCACCATTTTATATAGATATCACTACTGAACACCTATCTTCTTCTAAACATCTTGTTATATTATGCAAAACATCTTGTTATATGCTAAACATCTTGTTATATGCTAAACATCTTGTTATATTATGCAAAACATCTTGTTATATGCTAAACATCTTGTTATCTGCTAAACATCTTGTTATATTATGCAAAACATCTTGTTATATGCTAAACATCTTGTTATATGCTAAACATCTTGTTATGAGTAACTCGAAAAAGCCAGCAAAAGAACTATTCCATTTTAGTATGTGGCCATGATTACATGAAAAATAATAATTCTCGTCATCATCAATGTCTTCTTCATTTTGTGCACAAGAAATCAAGGAGCAGCAATAACAGGGAGCTGCAATAACATGGAGTAGCAATAACAGGGAGTAGCAATAACATGGAGTAGCAATAACAGGGAGCAGCAATAACATGGAGTAGCAATAACAGGGAGCAGCAATAACAGGGAGCAGCAATAACAGGGAGCAGCAATAACAGGGGGCAGCAATAACATGGAGCAGCAATAACATGGAGTAGCAATAACAGGGAACAGCAATAACATGGAGTAGCAATAACAGGGAGCAGCAATAACAGGGAGCAGCAATAACAGGGAGCAGCAATAAGAGGGGGCAGCAATAACATGGAGCAGCAATAACACGGAGTAGCAATAACACGGAGTAGCAATAACAGCGAGAAATGACATAGACGCATACTTTCTATTCGTTTATTTCTCACCTTACTCACTCCCTCACTCACTTTGTAAAACTGCACCATACACCTTTGTCTACCTTACTTATTTAAACCAGTTTTGCTGCAGTCGCCGTCCCTTTTATCTGTCAAAATATAAAACACGGCTGTGTCCTATCACCTGATCTGTTGCCGTTATACAATGGAAACGTCATGAGAGTTATTTAAAATTTGAAAGAAATAAAAATAGGAGGCTACAATATCAACAACCTGAGTTCTGGGGATGACAGAAAGTGAAAGCAGTTTGCGGAAACTGATGAACGAGATTACTGAAGAAAGCACTAAAAGAAGTTTAGAGCTGAACACCAACAATACAGAAACAAGGGTAATATCAAACAGAAGAAATATACCAAACTTCAACATCCTTTCATACGGGAAGACACTGTAAACAGATTCAGTTACGTTGGAGCAACAATAACAGTTGATGGTAAACGCACAAGTGAAGACACAAACCACAGATAGTCAAGGCAGAAGCACATTTCTACGACACGAGGAAGGTGTTAACACACAAGATCTCTCTAAAACAGCGGTTATCAAACTTGTTCAGACTGCAGCAAACTTGGTAACGTAAATTCCTGGATTGGTTCACCAGTTCTCTTAATGCTAGCTCTCGTCTCCTGCTGCTAACCATATACTTTTAGCATTTTCAAAATGCACATACTACAGGGACTATATTCACATCATATGTATCGATACACTGAGAAATAAAAAAACCCATCTTATGTATATGATACACTGAGAAATTAAAAAAAACCATCTTCTGTATATAATACATTGAGGAAAAATATATCTTATGTATATAACACACTGAGAAATTTTTTAAAAAAAGAACTGAGGGCGATTTTAAATTTTATTTACAAGACATTTTTAAAAAAAAGTGAAATAGAGGCTGCTTCAAGAAACAGATCTCTGACCACGTGGTCTGGCGCTGGGCTGTGGTTAGTACCTAAGCTTCTCTGGGTTCTCCACCTGGCCGGTATTCATCATATAAATAAGCAAAAAATGCCATATAATTTTGCGGCACACCTCTAGCTCTCTCACGGCACAAAACTGCGCCGCGGTACACCGTTTGAAAAAGTGTTCTCTAAAAATGAGGAAAAGACTATTACAGTGCTATATAGAACCAGTCTTGTTGCATGTTTGTAAAACTTGGACGAGTAACAACAATACACCAGAAAGACCAAAACAACCAAAAAAAAAAAAAACAAAGCACGGAGAGGTCTTCAAGGAAGTTTCAGAACAACAAAAACTGTTCAAAGTTTTAAGAAAAAAAAGACTGTCAAATGTTCCAGGACCTGTCATGAGAACACAGAAGTTAAAGAACCGGGTAATGACTGGAAACTCCAGGGAAAAAGACGGAGAGGAAGATCAAGAGAAAAATTTCTCAACGGACTGTCCAAGTGGCACTGAAAAATAAAAGCACTTGAACTGACGGGAAACACCAACAGCCGCACAAGATGGCAATGCACGATCGCCGGTGCTATCCTGCGCCACACATAACTCGTATATATAGGAGTGAAACAAAGGAATTTCAAAGGATTTGAAACAACAGTAACAGCAACCAGCAGACAATTATACGTAGCAGACATTGTCATCTTGAAAATGAATAACAACCAGTCCACTTGCAATGTGCACAAATGAATGTACATATACTATGGAGATTGGCCGTAATTCTAAATGGAATACATATACTATGGAGACCGGCCATAACTCTAAAGATTGGGATTTCCAAACTGACATCGATGTTACTGGGTACAGAGAGAGAGAGAGAGAGAGAGAGAGAGAGAGAGAGAGACACAGAGATGTATCTCTAGCAATACCTCTAGGCGTGTGGGAGAGCTTTGGCTTCTGTGACGAAAAAAAAGGGATGCAACGTTTTCAAAGACAGCCGGTATATGAACTAAATGAGACGATAGGGGGTGGAGCGTTAGGGTAACAACAGCTTGGGGAGTAAACAGATATGGAAGGAATGAGCTAACGAACTAATGTTGCTTTCTGAGTGTGAAGATCTGAGCATATAGATAGATAGATAGATAGATAGATAGATAGATAGATAGATAGATAGATAGATAGATAGATAGATAGATAGATAGATAGATAGATAGATAGATAGACAGCATTCTTTAACTCTATCACTCTGTGATGAGCTGACAGGCACATCTCGGCAGCGTCTCCTCAACTCCCTGTGTTACACCCTGTGGCAGCTGCGACAAGTGACGCGAAAATTCCGGTCACTTACTCGGAGACTCCTCGAATGTGGCGTGAGTCAGTGGGAGACAGATATCTTCAAATGAAGCAAATACACGCCCTGAAGGGAAGCGAGAAAGGATGATATTTCTCATTACATCTTTATCTTTGCCTTGTTAACTCTTCCCATGCCCTCCTCTGTCACGTTTTTCACCATCGCTCTTCGCAGCAGACGCCCTCACTCTTCATTTCCTTTCTGTGATCTCAGTTTCTTTAAATTATTACTGCCTGATCACATTTCTTGTGCAGAGTTTTTGCCACTTACGACAGCAGATACAGCCTACGAAACTTCTGATTTACAAAAAGTTTGTGTGACAACAGAACTGAAACAAGTTGATAGATTCAAATACTGAGGAGCAATTATAACAGCTGATGGGAAATGTCACAACGAAATAAAAAGCAGATGTTCTCAGGCCAAGTCAGCATTCCAGAAAATGAGAAACATCTTGTGCAACAGATCCGTATCAATGGAAGCAAGATTCCGAGTACTTAAATGTTACATCGGGCAAATTTTGTATTATGGATGTGAAGCATAGTCCATGAATAAGAGAGTACAGCGAGAAATGGAGGCCATGGAAATGTGGTTCATAAGAAGGATGTTGAAGGTACCATTGACAGCTAAGAAAACCAACGAAGAAGTCTTAAGAGAGGCTGGCGTTAAAAAGGCAAATTACAGCAAAGATCAGAGGTAGACAAGCGAGATTTGTAGGACATTTTCTGAGAGGCGAAAAACTGGAACACACTGTGGCAACTGGAAAAAAAATGAGGGAAGAAGAGACAGAGGAAGACAGAGAGAGAAGTTAGTGGATGAGCTGTCAGTGTGGCTAGGAAGAAAGTCACAGGCGGATCTCATGATCAGCGCAGAAGACAGGGAATTGTGGAGGGATTCTAAGGACTGTTATTGCCGGAGGTGGGGTGGAGAATTTCGCTCTCTACTCCAACGGCGTGCGTCTCAAACAGCCTCTGGCAGTCAAGTCCAGCTCCTGGCCTTCCCGTGGCAGAACTGTTTAAACCGACAGGAGAAGGGGCGAAGGTGAATATCTGGCGCCTGAAAACCAGATACTTAGGGTAGATGAGTGGCACGTTTGATAGCTCATCTACTGCTGCTGGCGAGATTCTTCAGCTGCCGTGCGTGGAGCGGTGCTCTTCCCAGCCAATGAAGAAAGGTGCAAATGGGGTTACCGCGCGGCACCACTGCGGAAAAGGTGGTAGAAAGGATAAAGCGAAGCAAACAGTCAAATCATGGCACCTCTGGTCTGGAGGTCGGCTACGTCCTGAGTGCAGTCATATCAGGTGAAATGCATGAACCGGCTTAACCCAGAGGTTAAAACACTGCTGGCGAGACTCTTCGAATGCCGCGCGTGGAGTGAAGCTCCTCCCGGTCAAGGAAGAAAATGCGGAAAAGAAATAAAGGTTGCTGCGCGGCGCCGACGTGAAAAGGTGGTGGAAAGGATTAAGTGAAGTTTAATCGGTATGTCCAGTAGTATCGCTGCGAGAGCTACACATACCACGGCGCCTCTGCTCTAGAGGTCGGTCACGCCCGATATACACCCATACTGGTGAAATATGCCTAAACCGGCTCATACCAGGGGTGAGAAACTTGAAGGCTACGCATGTCGCGGCACCTCTGCTCTAGAGGTCGGTCACGTCCCAAACACGCCCATACTGGGATAATATGCCTAAACCGGCTTAACCCAGGGTGGAAGTCACTAGTGGCGAGGATTCGTCCTCCTGGACAAAAGCTCCATCCTGGTCACAACTAGGAAAGACATCGGCCACGACCACAAAATGCTGAAGTCGGAGACACTGGACCAGGGCAGTCTAGACAGGCAACCACCTCTCACCCGGTGGGGATGTATGCGTATCCTAATCACGCTGAGGTTTTCCGGTGAGAAAGTCCACCACTGGACTGGATGGGCAACCACCTCTCACCCGACGGTGATACACGGGTATCTCAAAACATGAGGTTTTCCGGTGAAAAAGTCCAACTCTGGCCTGGGTGGACTACTACCTCTCACCCGGCGGGGATATACTGATATTCTAAACACGTCGAGGTCTTCCGGTGAGAAAGTCCAACTCTAGACTAAACAGGTGCAACGAAAACCACTGTGTCACGCAATCCCGCTTCTGAGACCAACCAAGAATACAGGCTCAAGCTCTGAGATACTCTGAACCCCCTGTGGTCCTCTCGGGGATATCGTGTGGTACACACGGGGGACCACGGGACTTACGAGGACCACAGGCGTAAATTCAGTAGGATCACATGGCGGTCTTGGTGGTAGAAGGGAACGAAGAAGAAGAAGAAGATCCCTGTGATGGTCTCTCCCTGTACTATCATACAACATTATCACATAGTACCTCAATGAGCGTCTCTCTCTCCCTGTACTTTCATACAACATTATCACATAGTACCTCAATGAGCGTCTCTCTCTCCGTGTACTTTCATACAACATTATCACATAGTACCTCAATGAGCGTCTCTCTCTCCCTGTACTTTCATACAACATTATCACATAGTACCTCAATGAGCGTCTCTCTCTCCCTGTACTTTCATACGGCAAAATCACACAGTAACCCAATGAGAGTCTCTCCCTGTGCTTTCATACAACAAAATCACTCACTAGTCCAGTGATTGTCTCTCCTTCTACCTTCATACAACAAAATCACACACTAGTCCAGTGATTGTCTCTCCTTCTACCTTCATACAACAAAATCACACACCAGTCCAGTGATTATCTCTCCTTTTACCTTCATACAACAAAATCACACACTAGTCCAGTGATTGTCTCTCCTTCTACCTTCATACAACAAAATCACTCACTAGTCCAGTGACTGTCTCTCCTTTTACCTTCATACAACAAAATCACTCACTAGTCCAGTGACTGTCTCTCCTTTTACCTTCATACAACAAAATCACTCACTAGTCCAGTGACTGTCTCTCCTTTTACCTTCATACAACAAAATCACTCACTAGTCCAGTGACTGTCTCTCCTTTTACCTTCATACAACAAAATCACTCACTAGTCCAGTGACTGTCTCTCCTTTTACCTTCATACAACAAAATCACACACTAGTTCAGAGATCGTCTCTCCTTCTACTTTCATACAACAAAATTACACACTAGTCCAGTGATTGTCTCTCCTTTTACCTTCATACAACAAAATCACTCACTAGTCCAGTGACTGTCTCTCCTTCTACCTTCGTACAACAAAATCACTCAAAATCAAGTTCGTGTAAGCGAAGAAAAGAAGAAGCAGACAAATAAACACGGGAAAATGGAATGTCTCCAGTTTCATAAGTTTTTAAAGCATTTACATTAACTACTATCTCTATTTTCTTCATTTCAAAAACTTTGCGCTGTTCTCAGTATCCACAAACAGTCATAAGTTACTAATCTTGTGTTAAGAAATAAACACCTGTCACACACACACGCGAGTGTGTGCACGCGCACACACACACACACGAATCATGAAGACCTTTGGACAATTTAAAATATAAACTTTCCAGTAAAATTGTTCGAACATATTATCTCCCCCTGAAACAATTGATCTCAAAGTACGTAACACCAGTTTGCACAATGTAATAATTACCGTCTATTTTTGCAAGCAAGTGACAGTGGTGAGATTATTTTAGCTAGCGATGATTGTACTTCATTTACGAGCGAGCTAGCAATTTTATCTGGTCATTGTTAGGTTCATAGATTGTACTAGATCCATAGATTGTGCTTGGTTCATAAACTGTACTCGGCTATTAACAAAAGAAATGTGTGCCCTTTAAATTTACTGTTTAAATTCATCCGCGAAACAATAACATTACTAATGTAAAAGTTTGCCTTTATATTTTGTTGATTAATCTTGAGAATAATTGTAAACTATTAGATTCATAGCACAAGATGGCTGTTCATGAGAATGTGCGTCATACATCTGTGTTAATCAGCTGTGCGACTAAACTTAGGGTCTGGGATGTTCTGGCGTGCGGTCACGAGGAGATGTCATGAAAAATGAAGAGGGAAAAAAAAGATTACAGAATTTCAGTGAAACTTTCTTATTTTGTTTCCAAATCTAAATATTAAAATAACAGTAAGCACACTCATTGCTGTTCATTGGAATTTTTTTTTAATTTGAATTTTAATATATTTTATTTATCTATCTATCTATCTATCTATCTATCTATCTATCTATCTATCTATCTATCTATCTATCTATCTATCTATCTATCTATCTATCTATCTATCTATCTATCTATCTATCTGTCTGTCTGTCTGTGTCTGTCTGTCTATCTATCTATCTATCTATCCATCCATCCATCCATTCACCCACCCACCCATACATCTATCCATCCATCCATACGTTCGTCCATCCGTCCGTCTGTCTGTCTGTCTGTATATGTTTCTATTATAACAACAGGAAAAATAGAAGGAAGAAGATCAAGAGGAAGACCAAGAGAAATGATACTGGACAGTCTGACGGGATGGTGTGAGAGGAGATCACCAACTGAGCTGATGGCCTGCATGAAGGATCGTGTACTCTGGAGAAGCATAATAGCCAACGCCAGTCGGCACGGCACATGATGATGATGATGATGATATGTTTCTATTTATATGTTTATCTCTCTGACCATTGCTCTGTCTTGACATAAAAAGTTTAAGTATATAACATCTACGTATTTCGCAGAACACTTCGCCCATGGCCAAGTCTTGCCTCTGCTGAGATGGTCGCACACTTGGGTAACCTCTGCATTCTACTGTCGATAAGAGAGTGAGCGAGTGACCCAGCATATGTAATAACAACGCGTTTATTTGCAAAATGTGGCATATTTTCTCATTGCTGTTATCATTACAATTAAGCGTACGTGGCACAACTGAACAGATATTTATATTGCTAATAACCGAACATTACGTTAACGAAATCGAAAGATGTTGTTTGTATTGCGTAAATGTTTCGCGTACTGGGAGACTTGTTTAAAGTTTCAATTACTTGGCAAAGATTTTTGAGGTGTCAATCAATAAGAACGATATATGGCTGTTTGCTTTACTGTAATGACTATGGAAATAACAGATCGCAGATGACAGACATTTTTCCTGGGAGAGGTCACGTGTCCCCCCCCCCCCTCCGCCCCTCAAGTGTGTCATTGAGATTTTTCTTGCTCTCAAAATGATCCCACTAGAACTTCGACCTGTTGTTTCCTGCGCCCCATGTTGTAGCGATGTTATAGCTCCTACTGCCGTAACGGATTGGGAGTGGATTGCAGCAACTGCTTAAAAAAACAAGATGTTGTTCAATGAAACCCGTGTCTCGGAAGAATCTTTCAACATGAGGGGGTGGGGGGGAGTGGGGGTGGGAGGGAGGCACTGCGTGTCTACATCGTTAGAGAGGCTGGGAGAGTCACAAAGAGGTTAGATAGGGTCTACGTCAGTTATCTTTTGCCAGTTCCAACAACTGCGCATTCACCGCTGTTTTTTTTTTATCAAACGATCGGTGATTGGTTAAAATATGCTAATCTCAAACCCAAAATTTATTCAGAGAGAAAATATATCTGCAGACATGCGCAGAGCGGAGGAACTGCACAAACTAAAGCACAGGCCATGAAGAGAGAGAGAGAGAGAGAGAGAGAGAGAGCTTAAATTGATGGATAACGCTAGACAAAAAAGAAGCAATGAACTGAATTAAGTTATGAGAAAAAGCAAAGTGCAAGAAACTAGCAGGAAAAAAAAAGGCTCAAGACGGTGTCAGGCGGAGGGTTTTTGCTGTTGTCTTGACTAATTTGACCTTAACTAGGAATTATTACTATTATTGTTACTATTATTATTACTATTATAATTATAATTATTATTGTTATAACCTATATGAATTCAGTTCCATCAGTTTCTACCAGATGTGAAATAAATTTAATGTATGGTTTAATTAAAGAAACAAAAGACAAAATGGCATATTCCTTGTACGTCCATCATCATCATCATCATCATCATCATCATCATCATCATCATCATCATGTCCTCTGTACTCCCAATGGAGCATAAAGCATCGAAGAAAAAAAAGAGGTCTTCAGCTCTCTCTCGAGCAAGTCGGGATACGTCCGACCATTCTAATATCTTATATCTTATAAAATCGCCGACCATTCTAATATCTTATATCTTCTAAAATCGCCGACCATTCTAATATCTTATATCTTCTAAAATCGCCGACCATTCTAATATCTTATATCTTCTAAAATCGCCGACCATTCTAATATCTTATATCTTCTAAAATCGCCCTTATGGTCTCCTGTGCGCTAACAGATGAGCAAAAATTGTGTGTTACCATTCTGAGACATTGTCTTAAGACTGATAGAACTCTTGACATGCTAAACTGGCACACCTCTAAAGCTACAAGTTGTCTCACCTGGACACGCTACAGCTGATATAGATGGACATACATGCTGAGCACAGAAATTAAAATTTGAATTTACACTTAAAGCTGTTCTTCCCTTTCTTCCCTTTTCTTCCCTTTGCTATTTCCATTTCCATTTCGTTTCCATTCATATTTATTTCTTCTTTCGTTTCCCTCTCTCTTCTTACATTTTATTACTCGCCTCTTTTCGCTGCTATCCTCCTTCCAATCTTCTCCACTGTCTTTTTTTTCTTTCCTTTCATTTCCTTCATCTGGCATTACTTCCCTTCTGGTTTTCCTTTCATTCATTTCTTATTCTCACCTCTTTCATTCATTCATTTTCCTCCTTTTTTATTTTCTTTCTTTCTTTTTCTTTTATTCTTTCATTTCCTTTCGTTTCTTTCTTTTCCTGACTTAGTATTTTTTGTTTCTTAATTTCCTTACCTTTCCTCTCTCTTTTCCTCACCCCCACCCTGTCTCCACCCGGTCACCCCCCACCCACCCCTCCCCACTTTTCCTCCCTTCATCATTAGCCATTCATATGGTTGTTTCTGGGCTGGTAACGTATCGACAGGCCAACAATGTATGAAACGCAGCGGTGAAATTAGAAAAAAAAAAAGAATGAATCTAAAACAATAATCACAACTCACTGATACGTGGCTGCCACAGGGTATCAACACCAGCACTTCAAAACAAAAAAAAAAAAAAAGAAACTACAGAACAAAATGACAGGCGAAGAAGAGACTCGAGGGAGGTTTCATTATAACAGTAAATATTTAGTCTCAGCGCATGCAGCTCTCTGACGTGCAGAGTAGTGCTGAATATACACATTATAATGTCAGCTCCCAGTATCACATTCACAGACCGCGAGACCAATTTTATCACATACATGTTAAAATGCTTGGCATGATGTCGCGGCGACGATTTTGACACAGGAATAAAAGCCGTGCAATTAATTCCTTTTTATCCTGACGCGCGTAAGAAGTATTCCAATCCATGTTTATTTTGCTGTATAATACTGCCCGTCACGTGATCGAAAAATTAAACGCTTGCAGAAATAATCAAGTATTAACCCTTCGGCAACGAACGCTCTAACAAACGAAATCACCAAGGCTAAAGTGACATCTATTCACATGGTAAAATAGACAAGTAAACTCACTTCGAAAAAGACACTTCTTTTTTTTTACAAAGCTCTAAGGTGTCATTTCAGGTCTTGAGTTATATATGTAGCATTTCTCCTTCTTGTTTTGTTCCACAAGATTGTTGTGAAGATAAAGTTCATGGAGGAGAGACACAAGATATGTTCGTTCTACAATCAGAAAAAAAGTACGAAAACACAAGGTGGTTCATTCACAGATTAAGCAGGAAAACAGCCAATGTAATATATAACATGACAAAGTAGGAAAACAGACAATATAATATATAACATGACAAAGTAGGAAAACAGACAATGCAGTACAAAATGTGACAAAAACAAAGTAGGAAAACAGACAATGCAGTACAAAATGTGACAAAAACAAAGTAAAAAACAGACAATGCAGTACAAAATGTGACAAAAACAAAGTAGGAAAACAGACAATGCAGTACAAAATGTGACAAAAACAAAGTAGGAAAACAGACAATGCAGTACAAAATGTGACAAAAACAAAATAGGGAAACAGGAGAGGACCAAGATCATTGATATAGATGGTAAACAGGAGAGGACCAAGATCATTGATATAGATGGTAAACAGGAGAGGACCAAGATCATTGATATAGATGGTAAACAGGAGAGGACCAAGATCATTGATATAGATGGTAAACAGGAGAGGACCAAGATCATTGATGTAGATGGTAAACAGGAGAGGACCAAGAATAGATTCCCTGTTGAATACCATTATCAACCACAGATGAACTTGACTTAGAGTCTGAGGCAAACTACCTGTTGTATGTTGGAAAGAAAAGATGTAATAAATTTTGTCAAGTCAGGGTGTAGATAGATAGACAGACAGACAGACAGACAGACGGACGAACGGACGGACAGACAGTCAGACAGTCAAACAGATAGGCAAGTATTTAGGAAAAGAAAACTTCATGAATGTTAACAACATACCATATAAAAATTATGTAAAAGATATCATCGAAAAGCACATTTTCCACACATAAACACAAAATATTAAAAAAAGAACTTTACGTTCCATTAATCCAGAATCATAGAGGCACAGCTCCTAGCATGGCCTTCTAGAACGCTCTTAATGATCGTCATTTTAGACGCTCTAATAATTACTTCTGGTGATCCGCCTGCCATTTATGCCAGGAGATGCATCCAAGCTCGAATCTTATTTCATTTCTTCTTTCATCCAAAGTGGCCATAATTCTAGGAAAGCTCTAATCAGTGCAGGGCAAGCCACAGGAAAGTAAAGAGATACAATTTCTCTGAGCGTAGCAGGGATCAGTTCTTCTTCTTCTTCTTCTTCTTCTTTTACAAAAGTTTAGGTAGAGAATTTCATCATATATGGTGCTTACTTTATTTATTTTTTTTATTTTGTGCCTCTAAGGCATGACAGGATTACCATTACTATTACCATTACTATTACCATTACTATTACCATTACTATTACCATTACTATTACCATTACTATTACCATTACTATTACCATTGCGTTAGACAGTCCATGATTTTTTAAAATTTTGGTTTCCTCCTGCCTCTCTTCTCTCTCTCTCTCTCTCTCTCTCTCTCTCTCTCTCTCTCTCTCTCTCTCTCTGAACCTTAAGTGCCCAGGGCACATGGGGCTTCCGCAATGGTTTTCCACAAATGCCTGTCCTTTGCCTTTTTTTCTGCTCTTGCCCAGGTGAGCCCTCTATTGCACAACATCCATTCTGTTGTTCTTCTCCATGTCTCTTTTGGTCTACCCTTACTTCTGCTCCCCTGTGGTGTCCATCTTAGTGCTATTTTTGGTAGTGAGTTATCAGTCATTCGGAGCACATGACCCAACCATTGACAGCGTCTTTCCTCAATAATTGTTGTCAGTGGCTTCATCTGCATTTCTGCCAATAAGATGTTATTTCTTATGGTGTTTGGTCAGAATATTTTCCTAATTCTTTGTAAACATTTAGTCTGGAAAGAATTCAACTTTTTTCTATGGTTTTGATGATTTTCCAGCATTCACTTCCATAGAGTAGTACACTTAGAACATTACTCTTAAATATCCTGATTTTCATATTTATGCTTAGTTTTTTTTTTCCATATATTCTGCAGCACTGCAAAAGCCTGGTTTGCTCTGGTAAGTCTGCTGTTGATGTCCTCTGTGCTGTCTCCATTTTCTACTACTCTGCTGCCAAGGTATACAAATTCGTTGACCTCCTCCACTAACTTGTTATCTACTCTGAGTACATTTCTGTTGTTCACATTTTGCTTCATTAACTTTGTCTTTCCTACGTTGATCTTTAGTTCTATGTTTTTTGCATTCTGAGTTAGCTTTATTTTATCTTGCATATCTTTGTGACTGCTTGATAATAGACAAATGTCGTCCGCAAAGTCAAGGTCCTCCAGCACTGTGTCAAGGGTCCATTGTAATCCTCTGCGTTTGTCTGATGTTGCCTCCTTCATTAACCAGTATATTGCCAAGATAAATAATGTTGGTGATAGTACACATCCCTGTTTCACTCCTGTTTGTACCCTAAAGCTGCTGGAGGTATGTTCTCCACAGATCACTTTGCACTGAAAACCCTCATATAGGGCTTTGATTACATTTACTATCTTGTGGGGGAGGCCATGCCATCTTAGGATTTTCCACAGTGCATCTCTGTTGACACTGTCAAAGGCTTTCTCAAAATCTATAAACATTGCATATTTTGTATTATGCCACTCATTTGCCTGTTCTAATATTTGTCTAAATACAAATATGTGGTCTATGCATGATCTTCCTTTCCTAAATCCTGCCTGCTCTTTCCGAAGTTTTTCCTCAAGTGTTGGTGCAATTCTGTTGATGGTTATTCTGCAAAATACTTTACAGGTGAGTGGCAGTACCTGTCTCTCTTACCATTTAACTTTACTGTTGTTAGGATGCTATCTAGCCCTCTTCTTCTCGTTATAATCTCTGATGACTTATACACATGTATATGGTAGGACAAAGCCAAGAACGAAGAGGTCTGGGATAATAGAGTAGGACTCGAGTCTTTGAACCTAGAAATCATGTCTAGAAAATGCAGGTGGACTGGCAACATACCAAGGAAACCAGACGCCACCACTACAACAAGGCAGGCACTGGCATGGAAGTCCAAGGAAGGACGGGCCCAGAACTACATGAAGAAGAGAAATCACGAATGTGCTCAAGGACAAGAGAAGACACGTGAAAGGAAGTAGAGAACAAATCCTAGAACATGGATGGCTGGAGAGACTTTATCCGTCCCCTGTACTCCCAAAGAAGTGGCGAGTAAGTGATGATGATGATGATGATCATCATCATCATCTCTTAAATTTTCTTGTTTTTCTTTCTGTCTGTCGCTCTTTTATCTCCCTCGTTTTTTTTGTGTGTGTTTATTTGTTTCTGTATTCCCAGAGTAATAAAACTAAAACTGGACAAGTTGGACATCTTGAAGGCTGTTGTGGACAAGGCGTGGGAGAGGAAGAGTTGGAGTGACAGAATAACCCTTGCACCCCCAAAATGAAGGAACTTGAGATGGAGCAAGACGGAGAAACAGTAATCTCCATCAGAGGGCGGACGCGATGTTTTCCTGTGTGGCTGTCTTAGGTCTTTGTGTGGCTGTCTTAGGTCTTTGTGTGGTTGTCGTGGGTATTCCTGTGTGGCTGTCTTAGGTTTTTGTGTGGTTGTCGTGGGTATTCCTGTGTGGCTGTCTTAGGTCTTTGTGTGGTTGTCGTGGGTATTCCTGGGTGGCTGTCTTAGGTCTTTGTGTGGTTTTCGTGGGTATTCCTGTGTGGCTGTCTTAGGTCTTTGTGTGGCCGTCTCAAGTCTTTGTGTGGCTGTCTTAGATCTTTGTGTGTCTATCTCAGGTCTTTGTGTGACTGTCTTAAATTTTTGTGTGGCTGTCGTGGATATTCCTAAGTGGCTGTCTTAGGTCTTTGTGTGACTGTTTTGTCTTGTCTTGTGTTATCTTCCTGTAACTGCGAGCTGTTGTTCTTTGCAGCCGATGTGATGGTGGTACTGGGATACAGCATCGCATCGGCGTGGGAGCGGGTTATGGTAGCTATTTTTTCAGTCCCGGAGTACAGCTAAAAATAAGGGGGTGTGCAATGCTTCTTTAGCAGACTCCACCACCATGGGGACTGTGCCGATCCCTGCCACGCTAGCCAGGCTAGGCCTGTTACTAGGGGTATCACGGAGAGGTGGGACAGGGTCTTGGTCAGCTATGGTTCGCTAACCCTGACGCTGGCATATCAGCTATGGGACGCTGATTGCCTAGTCGGTTAGCGTCTTCACCCCCTTGTGTGGATGTCGTGGGTATTCCTATGAGGTTGTCATGGGTCTTTGTGTGGCTGTTGTGGGGCTTAATATGTGGCTGTCATAGGTCGTTGTGTGGATATCGTGGGTCTTCGTATGTGACTTTCAAAGCTTTTTGCGAGTGGCTGTCAGGTCAATCTAGTTCCTGTGAATTTTTTTTTATGTGGCTGCCGTTCTTTACGTGAGTGCCACGACGTCTGAAACATTGACACCAGAAACATCAAGAAACACAGAACATAATCAACTCTAAACTTTTAACGACATTTAAGTCCATTTTTATCCAGAAATCAAACCAGGTCACACACTTGGAGTAAAACATGAGACAAACAACTAAGAGAGATCATTTTTTTCGTTTTACTTCATGATTTAGACTTACTGACCAAAACCTGACATGAGAAAAATATCAGTGAAAGATTTGACACACATAACGGTACTGAATAATCCATGAATAATGTCATATTCCTGACTACATTTAGGAGAATCAAGCTGGGTTTTCCAGTGATGAGGTTACACCGCAAATATCGCTTGGGGGCCCCGGCTGGATTGCCTTTTCAGCTCTCTCATCCGCCAAATCTTAGTAATCACCTCTTATAGTTTCCAAATACCTTCTACAAATCTGCTCTCCCCCCCCCCCCCCACCAGCCATGCCCATATATCATGATGATGAGGAGAAGCAAGAGGACGAGAATCATGATATACGGTACACTTTGTTTCCTTGGGCGCTTTACGAGACACAAAGATGAGACAGCTGGCTCGTATTAGAAAAGAAATAATATGTCTGTGTTATCGTATTCATGAACTCTGGCAGCATTTTCTTCTTACAAACGTCTGGGCATGTTTCGACATCTGAAGGTCAGGCATATTATTTTCGTGATTAAACTTATCGATTACATTTCTACCCTCATCGAGGCCTCGGGAGATACAGAATCTCAGAAAATAATCAGATGCTCAACAAAAATCAACTTCAGAGGGGAAATCTCATCGTGAATGTGAGCACGTAATGAAGGCTGGACGTTCCCGTTAGATTGAGAGAGTTTGAAAGGCAGGAGAAGTAGACGAAGTAATGAGAGGAGGAGAACTCTTATAGAAATTTCTGACATTGAAACATGAAAGTTGTTGATATTCACTGTGATGGCAGGAAAAAAAGCAACTTGATGAAATACAGATTTGAATAAGCGCAAGGATTCCGTGATGACAGCGAGTCAAATGAAGCTGAGATGGGACAAACACACAATATACACGGAGTCTGCACTACTTTTTCTCGAAGTGGACTATTTTAGAAGGAAAAAGAATAAAGTCACACTGTCCTTCTGTGAGTTGATGTCAAAAGCTATTAAAGACAGGTTTCCTGGTCATAAGGTATAATATATTTATGACTCTGTTATAATCTGGAGATTATGTCCAACTTCAGAAGTTTCGGCTGAATTTGTTATGTAACTAGAGAATCTACAGATCCCTCTGCATGAAAGAATGGAACATTACAACTAAACATAGATAGAACTAACTGATTTCAAACAAAATAAAATTGTTCTAGAACTACGTGTTGTTCAAATCTTTTCGTGGAACAGAATGTTTAGAAGCGGTACAGGATGAATTGGGTAGAGTATCCTTAATTTAGATTGATAGTTGAACAATGACTCGAACTTTTCTAGCCTGGGTCACAAGTAATAGAGACCCATTCGCTAAAAGCAAAAATAAGAAGACACTAATAGAATCACAGCAAAACTCTGAAAGTGGATTGGTCACATGCTCTGAAAAGCAAGTTTTCTGTAGATGACATACGATGGACACTTGACTGACAGAGATAGAGGGGCTGCTGAAGCGAAACCTGGTCAAGACTTGTGGAAACTGGTTTGGATAACACTCAGTTCAGCTGGGACATACATGAAAGCTTGGCGAGATCAGGGAAAAGTGGAGAGAATTTATTGCTTCTATATAAGACGTCGCACAGCGGACTGAGCAGGGAGCACTTCATCGTTAGCTTACCAAAGAGGAAGAATGGTCACAACAAAAACCGATCAAAGATCATCAATCTTCAGAATACATGAAGTTTTGTTGTCCCAAAATATGATTGCTACACCTTCCATTTGTTTCTCTCTGTGCTTGAATCCACAGCACTGCTCACCGCTTTGTTTAATAGAAGGAGTGAGACTTCTCATAGCTTTTTGTAATTTCGCTTGCATGCGTTTTGTAATGAAATATCAGTGATCGACATATATTGAAGAAATATTGACTTTCATTGTCTGTCGATGCAAAAGCAGATGACAAAGCTGATCTAAATTTTGTCCTCATATCTTGACCTAATTGTGTCATCATCATCTCAAATTATAACCAGCTGTTTAAGTTTATTGTCTGTCTTTCTTAGCTCCTTCTACCCGACATCTTGATTAGCTGTAGCTCTACCTCAAATTCATTTTGATTAACTGTAGCTCTACTTCAAAGTAGAACCAGATCTCTTAGATTACTGTGCTAACTGACACCTAGACATCTTGTACCATCATCTCATATTTATGACAAGATCTCTTAGATTACTGCCTATGTGTTCTAAATTCTTACTGGAGTTCTCCAACTCATTCTCCACATTGCGCTCTTTTCTTCATTATCCAAAAAATCTGGAGCGGAGATGACTGTGTTATTGGGGCGACATCGCAATTGGGACCAGAGAACTATGACTGGCCAAGACACTGTCCCGTTTCTCCATTACTATGGCTGGCCAAGACACTGTCCCATTTCTCCATTACTATGGCTGGCCAAGACACTGTCCCATTTCTCCATTACTATGAATGGCCAAGACATTGTCCCATTTCTCCATTACTATGACTGGCCAAGACACTGTCCCATTTCTCCATTACTATGACTGGCCAAGACATTGTCCCATTTCTCCATTACTATGAATGGCCAAGACACTGTCCCATTTCTCCATTACTATGGCTGGCCAAGACACTGTCCCATTTCTCCATTACTATGGCTGGCCAAGACACTGTCCCATTTCTCCATTACTATGTTTGGCCAAGACACTGTCTCATTTCTCTATTACTATGACTGGCCAAGACACTGTCTCATTTCTCTATTACTATGACTGGCCAAGACACTGTCTCATTTCTCTATTACTATGACTGGCCAAGACACTGTCTCATTTCTCTATTGATGATACTGGTAAAAGGTCAAGCATGGGTGACTGGACTGAGCTCATTGTTATCTCCATGGTGATGTAATCTGCCTGGAAGCTGGACTTTTTTTTTTATCCACGTTGGGTATTCATGTGTGCCACTATAACTTACTTCCCGCTCCATGTGATGCTTGTGTTTTCAGCATCTTCACTGAATGAGCTGGAAGAATGTCCTACGCTTGTCTGGAGGGAGATGTGACAACAACAGGTAGAAAAATGAAGCATCATTCTTTGTTCTCCTTACACGTTCTTCTATTTTATATTTCCACTTTTTATCGTTGCCGGCCTGGTTAGCCGAGTGGTTAGGCACTCGGTTTACTAATCCAGTGGTACCGGGTTCAGTCCCACCAGTGGGATTTTTTTCTGGTACACACCACAAAGGCCCCGGGGTCGACCCAGCCTATAAAAATGGGTACCAGAGAAATCTGGGAAGGTAAAGCGGCCAGGCGTGATACTGACCACATCAAGACTTTCATTTGCCGTAAGGGTAGACCAAATGAGACATGGAGAAGAACAACAGAGAGGATGTTGAGCAATAGAGGGCTCACCTGGGCAAGAGCGGAAACAAAAAAGCAAAGGACAGGCACTTGTGGAAAACCCTTGCGGAAGCCCCATGTGCCCTGGGCACTTAAGGTTCAGAAAGAGAGAGAGAGAGAGAGAGAGAGAGAGAGAGAGAGGCCATGGAAAATGTGGTTAACACTGTATTCCCCAATATGCCTTAAAGGCGTGAAAACGGGAATTTTACCTTTTTTTTCATCTTTACTCTTTCTCTTTCATTCAAAAACCATAAAACTCTACTAAAAATCAATCAACAAATAACAGTTTCACAGTCTGAATTTAGTAATACAACTTTTTATTACAAGGCAATAGTTTGTGTGCTTAAGGCAGCACACATGCGAAAAAAAGTATGGTTGCCCATTATGGCAAAGATTGATAATATAAACATGGCGATTGTTTTAGCGACACAATCATGAATTACAACGTGCCTGTTGCTTTTTTTTTTATGCTGGTGTAAAAAAGCATGATTAAGATGATGGCTTGGAAAATGAAGATTCAGTTGATAATGAAAATGACAATGATAATTGTTACTGTAAAGATGATAATTGCGATCATTCCTATGATCATGATTTTTACAAGTGATGATGCTACAATGAAATATAGCACAAAGAACTCATAATAAATCTAGGAACAAAACAAATATACTCCCATCCAATTATTTACCTTATTATCTTTCAGTACATGAAAACAAAAAAACACATTCACCAGTATGTTGGCACAATCTTATTTCACCTGTCATACAGTTGTGATTTTACCTCCGTTTTACATCATTCTCAACAAGTTGCAATATTATCACAACCTTACATCATACATGCATATTGTAAAATAATACCACAGTTTTACACAAGGAAAACATTTTGTAGTATTATCGCAATCTTACATCATCCAAGCATACTCTAATATTACCACAATCTTACACAGTACAAACATATAGCAATAGTATCACAATCTGACATCATTCAACCATACTGTAATATTACCGCAATCTTATATCATCCAAACAAATGTTAATATAACCGCAATATAACAAGATAAAAAAAAAATGACAATAATAGTACAGTCACACATCAACAGTGCTGGCGAAAATCTTGCAGTCTGATATCATCTAACAAGCAGCAGTCGTGTGACAATCTTACACTACCGAAATAAGCGGTAATATTGTCACATCCACACAACATTCACACAAATGATAATCTTACCACAGCCACATTGTGTCTAAAAAACAGATGGTGATCTTATGGAAGTCCTACACACTCCAACCAAAGAAAACTACCAGAATCTCACGAAGTGAAGCAGGTGATCATTTATCACAATCTTACGTCTTCCATTAAAAAAAAAGTGTTAATATCACCATAGTCTTAGTCTAACTTGATCATGCATGACTATCAACAACATATGCTGTCTCCATGTTGAACATATTTATTTGACATGTCTACATTTGTACAGTAAACTATCGCAATGCGGAGAGCAGTTCTGTCTGCTTTGTTACAGTCATATTTCTAAGAGACAGGAATTTCCAGGCATAATTACATTAACGTTAAAAAAAAAAACAACAAAAACAACGCCATGCCGGGTGTAATTCCACGACCTTCACAGAGATTTTACACAGGTCAAGGACTTGAATTTGCTATCAGTTTTTTTTTTAAATGCAACAGGGGTTCTCAGAATATCAGCAAGTGGTTCCCCGGGAAAGAATTTAAAGTCTAAGTTTCAGTAACTACTTACATCTTACATCTTTCCCGTGCCGTTAAACGTCACACAGGGCTCGCACAGTTGTTTGCCAAGTTTTCTTGTTCTCGGCGTCTTTCAACTTTATCAAGGGATGTTATGCCCACTAAACTGGCTTCTCTTAACAATGTCCTCTTTAGAGTTTCACGCAGTTGACTTCTTTTTCTTCGGCCTGTTGTACTCCACTTTATAGCTTGTTTTGGTATTCTCTGATTATTTCTTTTCATCACATGGCCTACATGTGTCCATCTTCTCTTTCTGATCACCCATAAGACAGGTTGTTGTTTGCTCATCTGTCTGATCTCTGTGTTGTTCTTGAACTCGTTCCACTTTATACCACATATTTTCCTTAGGCATTTGTTTTCAGAAGAGTCTAGTTTCTTGTCTATTTCTTTATTTATTTCCGGCTATCGCATGCATAAATGAGGGTGGATATTACATTTGAATTGAATAATCTTAACTTGTTTTTTTTGTCCTTATAACTTTTGAATTCCATATGTTCTCAAGATTTTTAAAGGACAATGCTGCTTTTGCAACTGGAATTCTAACTTCCTTCATGGTGTCACCATCCTGGTCTATGTAGCTGCCAAGGTATGCAAATTGGTTTACTTCATCAACAACTGTTCCTTCTATGTATATTTTTCCTTCTTGATTAATGAGAAGTTTCATTATTTTTTTGTTTTTCTTTGTTAATTTCAATACCTATTTTGCTAGCCAAGGAAGACAGGGAATCTGTTTTTTCCTGCATCGATTTCACATTGTCACTATAAAGGTTATGTAACTAATACAGTTAAAAAAATGTGTTATAGTAAAAATCCTTCATGGATGATGGCTTTATATATATATATATTATATATATATATATATATATATATATATATATATATATATATATACGGGAGGATTTAGGGGCAGTCTGGGTGGAACAAGGACTGAGACCTGGGACGTTTTGGGGAGGATTTAGGGGCAGTCTGGGTGGAACAAGGACTGAGACCTGGGACGTTATGGGGAGGATTTAGGGGCAGTCTGGGTGGAACAAGGACTGAGACCTGGGACGTTTTGGGGAGGATTTAGGGGCAGTCTGGGTGGAACGAGACCTGGGACGTTATGAGGAGGATTTAGGGACAGTCTGGGTGGAACGAAACCTGGGACGTTTTGGGGAGGATTTAGGGGCAGTCTGGGTTGAACAAAAAGGAGTGGGACCTGGGACGCATAGGAGAGGAATTTTTTTTTTATGGGCAGTCTGGGTTGAACAAGAAGGACTAGGACCTAGTACGTTGAGAGCTTACTGGAAGAAAGTAATGAATGAAATGAGCACCCAGATAAAATCTGAATCTTCTAGATGGCAGGTATGAGTCTGTGCTGGAAGAGTGTTATTACTATACTCAGGGAATAACAGATGATCAAGACTCTGTCCATTCGCTATTTTCTACCTCTAGTAATTTGTTATATTCCACCTGGGATAAAGAAAACTTGATGAAGCCCTCCGGTAGTTGATAGTGTTGAGTCTTTGTTTCTTGGGTCAACTTTAAGACTCCAGTAATTGCACTTTAACCCGCTCCCAGTCCCAAATGATGCATGTGTTTCGAGGCCATCACATCTTCAGTTACAGAGGCCATCACATCTTCATTTACAGAGACCAGTCACATCTTCAGTTACAGAGGCCATCACATCTTCAGTTACAGAGGCCATCACATCTTCAGTTACAGAGGCCATCACATCTTCATTTACAGAGACCAGTCACATCTTCAGTTACAGAGACCAGTCACATCTTCAGTTACAGAGGCCATCACATCTTCAGTTACAGAGACCAGTCACATCTTCAGTTACAGAGGTCATCACATCTTCAGTTACAGAGGCCATCACAACTTCAGTTACAGAGACCAGTCACATCTTCAGTTACAGAGGCCATCACATCTTCAGTTACAGAGACCAGTCACATCTTCAGTTACAGAGGTCATCACATCTTCATTTACAGAGGCCATCACAACTTCAGTTACAGAGACCAGTCACATCTTCAGTTACAGAGACCAGTCACATCTTCAGTTACAGAGGCCATCACATCTTCAGTTACAGAGGCCATCACATCTTCAGTTACAGAGGTCATCACATCTTCAGTTACAGAGACCAGTCATATCTTCATTTACAGAGGCCATCACAACTTCAGTTACAGAGACCAGTCATATCTTCAGTTACAGAGACCATCACATCTTCAGTTACAGAGACCATCACATCTTCATTTACAGAGACCATCATATCTTCAGTTACAGAGACCATAATCTTTCACTTCCGTGGAAATCATAGGAGGAGGTCCTTCATTAAAGTTCAATATACGAGTGTGTTCATATGACTGAACACGTGGCATTTGTTCATACTGTTTTATGTACTCTGTACACTGAAACTGTACTGTCTTAACGCATGTGCACACGAGCAGTTTCCCAGGGGGCTCCACCACTGAAACATTGTCAGTATAACATTTTTTCATCCGGGTCATTGGCTAGGTAGGAAGCCCCCAGTGCATCTCTTTGCCCAGGGTCTGATAAGGTGGCCCTACTGATAAGTTGCTCCTGCAGATAAGGTGACGCTGCTGATAAGGTGGTCCTACTGATAAGGAATTCCTGCGGATAAGGTGACCCTGCTGGTAAGGTGGCCCTGCTGATAAAGTGACCTTGCTGATAAGGTGACCCTGCTGATAAGGTGGCCCTGCTGATAAGGTGGCCCTGCTCTTAAACACTTCAAATGTCGGGGACTTGGATCTTTCAGTAATAGTTTTATAGTATATTTATATCCTTCAAGTAGAGGGTGAAAGGTATTGTGCATGTATTAGAGAGAATAATGAGTTTGAAAATCTCCAGCTTCGTTTGGCAATCCATGCACCACACAACAGCGTTAATAATTCGTTTGCCTCATTCACGTTGGAGTAACTCAGCTAAAAAGAAACAACAAATTGCTAGACAGGCACTTTGACTACAGTGAAGTTTGCCACGTCCTTAGTGAAGTTTGTCACGTCCTTAGTGAAGTTTGTCACGTCCTCCGTGAAGTCTGTCACGTCCTCACTGAAGTTTGTCACGTCCTCACTGAAGTCTGTCACGTCCTCGGCGAAGTCTGTCACGTCCTTAGTGAAGTCTGTCACGTCCTCGGTGAAGTCTGTCACGTCCTCAGTGAAGTCTGTCATGTCCTCAGTGAAGTCTGTCATGTCCTCAGTGAAGTCTGTCACGTCCTCAGTGAAGTTTGTCACGTCCTCCGTGAAGTTTGTTACGTCCTCCGTGAAGTTTGTCACGTCCTCGGTGAAGTTTGTCACGTCCTCGGTGAAGTTTGTCACATCCTCAGTGAAGTTTGTTACGTCCTCGGCGAAGGTCAAACCAATTTAAATGCTTGTGCCGTAATTCCTTTTTGGTTTACTCTGTAAAAGACACTGAACGAGTAATACTCGCACTCGGGCGAACGTGTAGAAAGACTGGACAGAACACGCAATGAAACGATATACAATATTCTTGGAAGCCCTAGAGCCAGACTTCATGAAGCCATGGGTTACCTACTTGATTTCCCGCTATTGATAACAGAATTATTTTGTCCCCGGCGTATGAATATCTGATGAAGCTCATCCACATGTTGAAACAAAAGATACAGACTGAAGAGTGGAAAACTTAGACAGGATGTGAAGACGATATGGTTCAAAGGACGTGACCCCTTAATAGTGGTGAACTTGGTGATAGATACGTATACGCTTCACTTCTACAGTTACACGTGAAAGGACAAGCAGATTACTGAACCCCCGTTTCCTTGAACTCTTGAAATAATAGCGCCGACATGTGACATCTCCAGTGATCTTCATGTGATCTTCACAGATTGATCAGTTGTTTGTTACAAGATTGGGCGTTGCCTTGGGCGTGCCAGAATTTGGAATGAAAGCCAACGTTACTTAAGCCTTCACTACGGGCAGCCTTGAAACGGAAATAAATGGCTGTTAGAAAAGTGCGAATTCGCTAACCACAAAAAATGTTACAATAATCATCTGCTCCTTTTTTCTGTGCGATGGCTGCCAGGTTACGAGTGTGCTTAGAACAATTCAAGCAAGCAAGGTACGAGATGAAAATGGCATGGGTCAACATAGCATTCAACGATGCGTGAAATCATTTTCATATTTGTTGCAGAGCTTAACCGTTTGGGGGAGGGGAAAGAAAAAAAGGGGGGAGTGGAATGCAGCTAGAGGAGGGAGGAGAATCTAAACTGAAACCACATTGTCTCCGTCTTTCTTACGGAGGAGGTAAAAAAAAAAAAGTAGCTAAGTCTACAAGTATATTTTTCATCTATCTTTCGTGCATTTATCTGTTGTGTTGTTTTTGTACTTGTATATAACCCTTGAAAAAGACTTTTGCTGAAATATTGAATCATTGCTATGTTCTTCATCTGTATGTGTTCATTTTGCTTTCTGCTCACTTTCCTCACTCTTTCTATCCCTTTTTTTCCCCCTCTAAAACTGAACTATACACCTCCGCCATTTACTTTCATGACCAGTTTGTTGGTGTCCTTGGACACTGAGAGATATATAAAGGAGGAGACAGCATCATGAGGCGTGTCCGCGGTTTATCAATGTTGATGTTAAATTAATCTGTTAACATAGTTCTCACACAGATATTTTCGGCAAGGAATATGGGGCTTGTTTCACCCCCCCCCCTCTTTAAGATCAAAGATTCACCCTCTGCCCTGGATGCTCATCGGGCCCCACCTCGTCAGAAGAAGGAGCCTGTAACATCAGCCCTGAAGTCCTCGCGTGTATGCCACTGTGATCTGGAAGGAGCCTGTAACATCAGCCCTGAAGTCCTCGCGTGCACGCCACTGTGACATGACCGTAATTCACGTCTATGTCAACGGCTGTGACAACAGGATGACGCGGACGTGTGCCAATTAATGCGTGACGGTGGTACAGATTAATGAGTGTACCCATGCAGTATGACCATGATACATATTAACTCCAACACATTTATGATTAATATTGATGACTGTTGTGATGGTCTTCATGAGAAGAGTGACTACAAGATGAGGATGACATAGATGAATGACTGCAACATGGTGATGATACACTGTCAACAGATGTGTGACTACAAAGATGGAAGCGACGCTGGTCAACAGATGTGTCATTACAAGACGACAATGGTATATGTCAACAGATGTGTCACTATAAAATACCAATGATAAAATGACAATGGTATATGTCAACAGATGTGTCACTATAAAAAATGACAATGACATACGTCAACAGATATTTCACTATAAAATGACAAATGGCATATGTCAACAGCTGTGCCACTATAAACAATGACAATGACACATATCATTCTCTAACACAGAGTGAAAAAGATCACGCTGTGAACATTTGATATCGGCTTTTGCTTCTTGCTTGAATTATGTATAAAGTTATCCTTTTAAACCTTCCATCTTGTTATTTGTTATGTTATCATCACATTTACGTTGCTGTAGTTTCACGGTGTCTCTGAAAATCCGTACAATCCACATTTTGGCGTTTGTTGTCAAAACCAGTCTCCGTAACCACGAATGACCTCTTAAACCATTCGTAACCACGAATGACCTCTTAAACCTTTCGTAACCACGAATGACGTCTTAAAACCTTGTGCATTTAAAAGTATGTTACAGGGAACGTACTGTACTCAAATATACAAGCGTACATAAATAAGACACCATATTTGTTATAACTGCACATTGTATACAAACAGACTTTACACGTGGCTTGGAGAATGTGTTTTTGCCGGTTGGTAGCTGGGGTTGGCGTGCTTCCGGCTGTGGTAGCTATTTTTATGACAGGGTTTCCCGTTGAATAGGTTCCTCCACGACTCTAAGGTTTTCCCAGACCAAATCCAGAACCCGGATGTGGTGCCTACGACTAGTGACATGAAGTATTTTAACATAAACACTGTGTAATCCGGCGAAGCAGGCCGCTCGTAGCACGGACATGTACGAGTCTTCTCCCACCTCTCTCGTAAATGTTGTTCGTAAAAGTAGCACGATATGACAATAGTAGCAGGCACGGTGTAGAGAACGGAAAACACTCCTATCCGGACCATCAGCTGTTCAAGTTTGTCTGTTGTTCCTCTCCCTTGTTGTTTGATCACGTTACGAATCCTGAATAGGGAGATAAATCCCGCGATGAGGAAGGATGTCCCAATAATGAGATACACGAAAAGTGGTGCTAAAACGAATCCTCGGAGATTGTCCAAACTCTGGTTGCCCACGTAGCAGATGCCGACGATAGGGTCACCGTCGACCGAGGACATGGCGAGAACAGCAATGCTCTTTACGCTGGGGATCAGCCAGGCCGCCAGGTGGAAGTACTGGGAGTAGCTGGCAATGGCTTCCTGCCCCCACTTCAGCCCGGCGGCTAGAAACCAAGTAAATGAAAGAATCACCCACCAGATGGAAGAAGCCATGCCAAAGAAGTAGATCAGAAGGAACACCACAGTACACACAGCTGGCCCGGTGGTCTCATACCGAACAGCGCCGGACTCACAAGCCACGCCCTCATGGCCCACAATGAGTCGGATGACGTAACCGATACTGACCATGAAGTAGCATGCGCTGAGGAAGATGATTGGTCTCTCTGGATATTTGAACCTCTTCATGTCCACGAAGAAAGTGGACATGGTCATTGACGTAGAGATGCAGCAAAGGATGGACCAGAGACCAATCCAGAATGTGGCGAACGCTTTCTCAGTGTCGTGGAAGTAAGGGCTGTAGCAGTTAACGGCGCAGTTCAGAACAGTTCCAGTTCTGATCTTGTTGTAGTAACTGCTTGATGACTCCGTGACAGGCTGTGGACACACAAATGATAGAGTCAGCCATGAACAGAATTTCTTGCTCTAAAGAAAAGTATCTGACAGTTTAAAGAATAAAAATAATGAATCATATGAAGTCACTAAAACGAGGCCTAATTTGCTGTATCTATCTTATTATATGAAAATGAATCTGGGGCAATAGGCAGGTCCTCATAAAGATCATTGGAAGCGGTAGGAATGTGGTTTAGAAGAATGTTACGAATTCCCTGGACAACACAGATCACTAATGAAAAATGTATGAGGAAAGAGGGCGAGACAGAAAATTTTGTCAAAAGAGACAATGTAATTTTCACTAGACACGCGATGCCAAAAAGGGGGGGGGGGGGGGGAAGGGGGCACTGAAAATATTGTAACAGCAGGAAAAATACAGGGAATAAGAGCCAGGGGAAGACCGAGAGAAATGATGCTGGACAGTCTGACGAGATGGTGTGAGAGGAGATCAGTAGATGAAACTGATGGCCTGCATGAAGGATCGGGTACTGTGGAGAAAAATATTAGCCAACGCAGGTTGATGATGATGATGATGAAATACTTGTTATTTGAACAGAGGAGGAACAGTTTAACCCCTGGGCAGATGAAAGATGGTAATTTTGGCCTGGGAGAAGAAATAAGATAAACCGGACATTTCATGTTTAACCGCTGGCTATGCAAGAGAAAGCTCGGACAAATTCTGGGGGATACATTCAGCTGGAACACCTTTGCTGTTTACATGCTATAAAACTGTAGTCTGGCTCCATAAATGAAAGTTTTGCTGATGAATGGATTTAGTTCAGTAACTTTTCATAAAATGATTCCATAGTTTTCTAACCACGTTATCTATACCTTGATGCATTAAGCATCATCAAGGTTCATGGGCTAACCGTAGTGAAGGACCCCCTCTATAATATACCGTTTATCTCTTGAATGAAAATTTATAAAACAAGACCTCTAGTCTCATCCATGTACAGTCTGACCAGCCACTGTTCCGGGTTTCTAGTCTCATCCCTGTATAATATGACCAGCCACTGTTCCAGACCTCTAGTCTCATCCATGTGCAGTCTGACCAGCCACTGTTCCAGACCTCTAGTCTCATCCATGTACAGTCTGACCAGCCACTGTTCCAGACCTCTAGTCTCATCCATGTGCAGTCTGACAAGCCACTGTTCTAGACCTCTAGTCTCATCCATGTGCAGTCTGACCAGCCACTGTTCCAGACCTCTAGTCTCATCCATGTGCAGTCTGACAAGCCACTGTTCCAGACCTCTAGTCTCATCCATGTGCAGTCTGACAAGCCACTGTTCCAGACCTCTAGTCTCATCCATGTGCAGTCTGACAAGCCACTGTTCCAGACCTCTAGTCTCATCCATGTGCAGTCTGACAAGCCACTGTTCCAGACCTCTAGTCTCATCCATGTACAGTCTGACCAGCCATTGTTTCGGGCCTCTATTCTCATCATTGTACAGTCTGACCAGCCACTGTTCCTATAGTCCTAGTTCTGATAGTAAAAGATATGTTAGATACTAGATGTTAACTCTTTCAGTCCTGAATTAATCTCCTTGCTGTGCCAGAATAAATTTTGTTAAGAAATTTTGGTAGAAAGAAGCTGGAAGGACATTATAATATAATTTTAAAACAGTGGTTACTATATTTAGACGTTGTCTAAAGATCCCTCTAAGCATTGATTGATTCTCTTGTACCTGCGCCCTGTACCTAAAAAAGGGCTAGTTTTGTTTTGGGATGAAAGATTTACTTGTACTTGTACAAACTCACTGTAACTGCGAGCTGGTGTTCTTTGCAGCCGATGCTGTAGAGGTGTTGAGGTACAGCATCGTATTAGCGTGGGAGCAGGTTATGGCGGCTACTTTTTCAGTCCCGGGGTACAACCAAAAAGCAGGGGTGTGCAATGCTTCTTTAACAGACTCCACCACCATGGGGACTATGCCAATCCCTGCCCCGTTAGCCAGTCTATGCCTATTACTGGGGGTACCACGGAGAGGTGGGACAGGGTCTTGGTCAGCTATGGATCGCTAACTCTGACGCTGTTATATCAGTTATGGGTAATTGATTACTTTATCGGGCGTCTTCACCCCCGGGGTGAAAGAGTTAATTAAAAATGGAATATATTATACGTGATACAGTTTAAAATATAACAAATGAAGCACTAAAAATAGTTGAACTAGAGGGATAAGACACAGGTAAGTTTTCGTGACGTAATGAGACTCTCGGAACCCATTTCTAACAGTTAAATCCCCTAGAAAGTAGTGCAGTCGTTAAAACAGTGTCTTCTCATGACGGAGTGACTAAGTTCACACCCAGCTAAACAACACTCTAACCGAGGAGTGTGTTGTATGACATTAGAACTATGGAGTACAGTCAGCGAATTGCTTGACTGAAGGCCTCGCCATAGAACAGAAGGTCTCAAACATGTCCTTATTTCAGAAAATTGTCATGCCAGTTTTGGGTTGTTTTTTGTTTTTTTTTTCATTTTGCATACATTCGTGATCTTCAAAGAAAAAAAAATGAATTTAAGAAAACAAACAGGACTATTCAAATTTTGATTTCAACAGCAACAGCAGCAGCAGCAGCAGCAGCAGCAGCAGCAGCAACAACAACAACAACAACAACAACAACAACAACTCAGATATGATTAGGAAAAACTACAGGAAAAAACTGCAAGGAAAAACTGTAACGAAAAACTAAGGAAAAACTGAAAACTACTAAGAAAAATTGTACGGAAAAATTGCAAGGAAAACTACAAGGAAAAATAGCAAGAAAAACTACAAGGAAAAAACTGAAAGGAAAAACTGAAAAAAAAACCGTAAGGAAAAACTGCAAGAAAAAACTACAAGGAAAAACTGCAAGGAAAAACTACAAGGAAAAGCAGCAAGAAAAACTACAAGGAAAAACTACAAGGAAAAACAGCAAGAAAAAACTACAAGGAAAAACTACAAGGAAAACTACAAGGAAAAACTACAAGGAAAAACTACAAGCAAAAACTACAAGCAAAAACTACAAGGAAAAACTATAAGGAAAAACAGCAAGAAAAACTACAAGGAAAAACTATAAGGAAAAACAGCAAGAAAAACTACAAGGAAAAATTGAAAGGATAAACTGCAAGAAAAAACTACAAGGAAAAATTGAAAGGATAAACTGCAAGAAAAAACTACAAGGAAAAATTGAAAGGATAAACTGCAAGAAAAAACTACAAGGAAAAACTGCAGGGAAAAACTACAAGGAAAAACAGCAAGAAAAACTACAAGGAAAAAACTGAAAGGAAAAACTACAAAGAAAAACTGCAAGGAAAAACTACAAGGAAAAACTACAAGGAAAAACTACAAGGAAAAAACTGAAAGGAAAAACTACAAAGAAAAACTGCAAGGAAAAACTACAAGGAAAAACTACAAGGAAAAACTGCAAGAACTCCTTCCACACTTCATGAAAACAAAATTAAAAAAACAAAAACAGCAGGTACAGAAACCAGTAAATACTCAAAAGTACAAAAATTTTTTTATATTTCGCCAGAGTTGAACATTAACCGATAATCTCTGGGAAATTTCTATAAGAAACTGGGAGAGAAAAATCTAGGCAAGAGAACATACAGAGGGGAAAAAAAGGCAAGAGACCTGGTTAGAGACATCGGAGACAGCACAAAGTATAGAAGTATCGATTTTATATGTGGCATGAGCATAATTTGATGAGGACTTCATCATGGGCATGAGCATAATTTGATGAGGACTTCATCACATAATTACGGGCTTGAGCGTAATTTGATGAGGACTTCATCATGGGCATGAGCATAATTTGATGAGGACTTCATCACATAATTATGGGCATGAGCAAAGTTTGATGAGGACTACATCACATAATTATGGGCTTGAGCGTAATTTGATGATGACTACATCACATAATTATGGGCATGAGTGTATTTTTTATGAGGATTACATCACATAATTATGGGCTTGAGCGTAATTTGATGATGACTACATCACATAATTATGGGCATGAGCGTTAATTTGATCAGGACTACATCACATAAGCATATTCCCAGTGACAGTCAGGGAAGATGATAAAAGGAACCGCTATAAAGAACTCACCACCAAAGGCTCCACGCATGCGCAAGAACAATCCTTTGGCGTAGCCGACGGGACCTCATCTTCTGGTACCGGCCTCACAACCCCAGGGTTGACGTTCCCAATAGGCAAACCGTTGGACGCTTCCCCGGGGACATTCAAGCCAGAAGCCTGGGGCTTTCTCCTCGAGGACTCTCCGCTTTCGCCGAACTTGTTCGTCGGAGACGCAGGTCGGTTGTACGACGGGTTGGATGACGGGGATGTGTTGCGATCAGTGATGTTGGCGTCCATGCATAATGTCTCTTTGTTGCCGTATTCTGGAAGACCTTCGCACTTCATTCGTTCAGGCCAGGCAAATCCGTACTGCCTGTTAAATAAGGACGCCGAAGCAAGACATAACACGTTTATTTTTATAATTGTATGGCAAGCCGAAATAACAAAAACAATTAAAAAAAATACATAAATAGAATCAATCCTCCCCTACTCTGTCTCAAAGACTGTTTCAAACAAAACTAGACGCGGCTTTCAGTCAAAAATGGATTTTATTAGTAATTCTATACATTTAAATAACTTTATTCCGGTCAGTTCTCGGAGTGTGTAGTAAAACACTTTCCTACAGGCAATGGCTTCATCATTTTGCGCCCTTCCTGACCTTTTCGTTCAGGTTGGTTGCCTTTACCTTGCCCGTGACACTTGGTCAGTCCATTAGATATTCTACTTTCGCCTCCCTCTCTTTCTTTTGCATTTGAAATTTCTAAAGATCATCCCGTTTTCTCGTCAAATACCTCATGTCATTTCGTGTTTTCTAACTTCTGGTGAATCTCTGGTTTCTAACTTGAGTTCTGGTGGCCATCTCGTAGCATATCTTGTTTTCTAATATTTGGTGAATCTCTGGTTTCTAACTTGTGTTCTGGTGGAATATTTAGTGACATATCTTTTTTTAACACTTGGTGAATCTTCTGGTTTCTGACTTGTCTTCTGGAGGCATATCTCGTGACATAACATGTTTTCTCATTTCTGTCTCCTCATGACATATCATGTTTTCTAACTTTTGTATTCTCATGACATACCACGTTTTCTAACTTCTGTATTGTTACGACATATTATATTGTCTAACTTCTGCCTTCTTATGACATATGTTTTCCAACCTCTATCTTCTCATGACATATCATGTTTTCTAACGTCTGTGTTCTCTAGCCATTAAGAATGCAAGAGAAACGTGAAGCATATGTCAAAGGGAACGAAAATTCGAGTAAAAGAAATAAATAAATATTTGATCTCATATGAAATCTCTGAACTTCAAATAGTTGATCTTACAGGAAATCTCTGAACTTCAAATAGTTGATGTTATAGGAAATATCTGATCTTCAAAAATCAGTGATCGAATATTCTTCTTATCTGACATCACGTTACTGATGTAAAATCACCGCAGCATGGGCTGCCAAGAGGTCACAATTATATGAAGATAATGTAACAAGAACAATAACACAATTAGGAATGATATAACATTGGTTGTGTTAACCTCGAGGATCTTCTGCTCGGAAATGTGAGGCACACCAGAGCACGACCGCCTGTTACTGCACCAAGGGAAGTTAAGATAGAAAATGGCAGTTCTATGTTTTAATCAAGTTTAATCACTCTGTTTTGTTCTATGTTAGAAACATTTTTAAATCAAGTTTAATCGCTCTATTTTTTTAAACGGAAAACCTTATGTTTCATGATATTCTGAAGCATTAAGCTCTTACTCCAAATCTCTCTCTCTCTCTTTCTCTCTCTCTTTCTTTCTTTCTTTCTCTTTTTCTCTCTCTCTTACTCTCTCTCTCTCTTTCTCTCTCTTTTTTTCTCTCTTTCTTTCTTTCTCTCTTTCTTTCTCTCTCTATACCTCTCTCTTTCTCTCTCTCTACCTCTCTCTTTCTCTCTCTTTCTTTCTCTTTCTTTCTCTCTCTCTTTCACTCTCTCTATCTCCTTCTTCTTTCTCTTTCTTTCTATCGTTTTCTCTCTCTCTCTCTCTTTCTCTATCTTTCTATCTTTCTATCTTTCTATCTCTCTCCTCTCTCTTCTCTCTCTCTCTTTCTCTCTCTTTTTTTCTCTCTTTCTTTCTTTCTCTCTTTCTTTCTCTCTCTATACCTCTCTCTTTCTCTATCTTTCTATCTCTCTCCTCTTCTCTCTTTTTCTCTCTCTTTCTTTCTCTCTCTCTCTTTCACTCTCTCTATCTCCTTCTTCTTTCTCTTTCTTTCTATCGTTTTCTCTCTCTCTACCTCTCTCTTTCTCTATCTTTCTATCTTTCTATCTCTCTCCTCTCTCTCTTCTCTCTCTTTCTTTATTTCTCTCTTTTTCTCTCTCTCTCTATACATCTCTCTTTCTCTATCTTTCTCTCTCTCTCTCTTCTCTCTCTCTTTCTTTATTTCTCTCTTTTTTCTCTCTCTATACCTCTCTTTCTCTATCTTTCTATCTCCTCTCTCCTCTCTCTCTCTCTCTCAGAAACCTCACAAAGCATGAAGAAGTCACAAAATAAAACAACTGACAGTGACGTTGCCATTTCTAAGGGTCATAAACCCATACTTGTCTCACCTCATCAAGGGAGCACATCCATCTCGGGCTCTCTCACAGACAGACTTGCAGGCCGGGAGATGCCTCTTGTAATTCTCCATGCAGATCGGAGCGTACATGCTGCACAGGAAAAACTTTAAGTCGGGCGAGCACTGTATCTCTACCAGGGGCCAGAACTGGTGCACCTCCAAACCAGCCTCCTCTTGGGTGTCATGGTTGAACTGATTGGGCATGTAGGTCATGTTGTAGCCGATGCCCTTGCACATTGGAATCGTCACTTCCTGGCATTTGCTCACCTCTCCGCTTCCCGCAATAGCGAGATCTTGTTTAAGCAGTGCCATCAAAATTATCTGAATTTTGACTGTTGAAATAATGGCTGACGATAGTGTGACGGAAACAGCCATGATAGAAAAAAAAAGGATGATAGCTTCTTTGTAGTTATGGATGAAATTTGCTGTGCTAAAAATACATCCTTTTGAGTTAGGAATCTTCTTAGAGCAAAATATCACGTGAAGAAACACCTCTGCTACCAACCACTCATCACCACAGCAGCATCAGCAAGTTAGGCGCCTGTGTTAAACCCAGAAGTTGCAAAATAAAAACATCATCCTGTGTACGTCCTGTCTTGGAAAGTCCTGTCTTTCCCGGACTCGAAAAAGGACTCAGCGCAAATCGATTTCAGGAAATTCACTATTCTGAAGTCAGTTCAAATAATCGCCATCTAGGGAACCATACAGGTCTGGTCGCAGGGTTTCTCACAATTTAGCACGCTGGGGAATGATGGGGAAAAAAAAGAAATTAATTAATAATTAAAATGAAATACAAAGAAATTATGAAAACAACGAAGGGACGTTATCATGAAAATGAATATTGTATGAAAATGATGTTGCTAAACTGAACACTATGTGTCGACATCACAGGGTCTGGAGTTGGCAGAGAGGACTAGCACAAGCTTCAAGGATATGGAGACTGTGTAGGTTATAGAAAAGTGGGCCAAGACCGAGCTGGACAGAGCGTGTTGGTCTACCATACTTCTCAACAGGAGAGTAGGTACTCCTTGGAGGAACTTCAAGTCTGTTTTATTTGCTTTGTTTGGTAAATTGTTCACGTTTCAGTAATTAGCACAGCAGAAGGAGTATAACAGTGAGAATCCTTACTGGATGATGATATAGGGGACGATTCTGGGACAGCCTGGGTTTGAAAAGGGACGATTCTGGGGCAGCCTGGGTTTGAAAAGGGAGGATTGGGACCTGGAATGTTGAGAATCACTGGATGCCTGCGACGTCTCTTGTTGTGATTGATGATGATGATGATGGTGGTAAGGCTGGGCATGACAAATATATTTCTGAGATTTCTTACAGTATGTCCTCGTACATTTATCGGCCACAGGGTACGTGACCTCCAATTTCGAATGTTAGAACTTCTTAAAGATTTACCCCTGACCTGGAACTTCTTTAAGAGCAAGTCTCTATGTCCTAGATGACTAACTCCAGCAGCAAACTTCATCCAAGGGCACCATATGCTACAAGCCTAAAAATGATGCACATGACACTGGACCCTCGTATCACATGACACTGGACCCTCGTATCACGTGACAAATTCTAACAAATAACAGAAATCTACGAATATTATTTTCCACAGTAAATCACCACAACCATCGCTCTCCTAAAGAAAAACAAAAACGCTCATTATTATTATTATTATTATTATTATTTACGTGTTATTTTTGAGCTGTTCAGCTCTTCATACCAGCTACAGCCATAACCTTTTTTGTGGAAATAATCGAATTTTTTTTCAAAATCTTAGCCGCTGTCAAGGGGGAATAACTTTCTCTTTTTGTGTGTACATGTTTGATTGGAGGGGAAAAGGATTGGGGAGTTGGGGAGGGGGGAGGGAATGATGTCGTTTTTGCAATTTTCTTTACGGAATATTACGAAAAAAATCATTCTACTTACATATAACGCGAACTGGATATAATGCTCACTAGATATAATGCTCATTATATATAATAAAATAATAAAACATAAAAGCTACAGTACTCAGTGTATCACAGCCAAGGGCTAATTAAGCTACACGGAAGTTACGGATCACCATTTTACATGTAATATCCCATTGCCGTAGATCCTTAATTGCTTTTTTTTCAATACGTAACACTTAATACAAATTAGATATCACTTATGATATTGCTCAGCGAACCACAGGTTGAGAAACACTGAGATAACTCATACAATACCAAAGCGTTATAGCTAGTATGGAGGAGGCGAAGACGCTGTTCGGTTTCACAGTCATAGCTTACATGCTGGGGTTGGCGAACTATAGCTGACATGCTGGGGTTGGCGAACCATAGCTGACATGCTGGGGTTGGCGAACCATAACTGACATGCTGGGGTTGGCGAAGCATAGCTGACATGCTGGGGTTGGCGAGCCATGGCTGACATGCTGGGGTTGGCGAAGCATAGCTGACATGCTGGGGTTGACGAGCCATGGCTTACATGCTGGGGTTGGCGAACCATAGCTGACTATGACCCAGTATCAGCTCTCTCTGGTATCCCCAGTAACAGGCCTAGCCTGGCAAATAGGCCAGGGATCACTGTACTCACCAAGGTGCACCCCCTCCTTTTTAGTTGCACTGATGAAATGTAGCCCGCTTCCAGTCCGATACTCTGCCTCAACATCTTCACTGCATTGGCTGCAAAAGAATATCCGCTCCCAGGTTCCAAGAAGCAGAAGAAAGATGATGATAAGAAGAAGAAGAAGAAGCACAAATTAGTCTGTAATAAGGACATGTAAAGTCAGCCAATCCACACGACGGGTACATTCTCACCCGTTTGTTCCGTTGGTTTCAGTTTCAGTAACAGCTTTCGACGTTTGTAGTGTCCTGTTATATTTTTCTCACATACAAAGACGATAAATGCCCCGAGCTAGACCAGAGTATACTGATTGTTGTAGGTTACACCCCAAGCAAATACTTGAAAGATAAGAGTAATGACGAAAGCGGTAAAACTTGTACTAGTTAAAATATTATTATTACTGGATGCCTGAAAGCTGACGTGCCAACATGGCACCAGCTGAAGGCGTATCTCTTCTTGTCAACTAAAGAGGTATTACTGTTGTATAGAAAGTATCTAGTGCTAGAACAATTTTATCTAGTTACACTCAGGATCAACTTTACTAGACTGATCTATGAATCTTGTTTTGTTTCTCTAGCATGCCCTAAGAAACGCATAACGCCCCAGGCTCTTTCCTTATTCCCACTGGACGACCACAGAACAGTTAGGGCTTCACTTCTCGGGCTTATCACTTAACAGCAATACAAGTCTTTAGAAACAGCCAAGAGTGTATGTTCAAATTCAAGATATAATTTTTACTGTATGGGAAGATGAGAGTTGATATGGATAGAGAATGAGGTGAAGCCGCAAGGCTTGACAAGAATACAAACATGATTCCCGGCGTGATTACTCCATTTGGAAGAAACCTCCAGCCACATCCCCCCCCCAAAAAAAAAAAACAATCAAACATCTTCATACTCACAAGATCGACGAAAACTTCCCACAAACTAACGAATTCAAAAAAAAAATATGCATCACAGGCCATTCCTAATTAACAAACAAGAACTAACTGTCCTAAACAGGACGATATTACACTGTAAACTACATTAAAATCTTCTGTTACAAACTAACTACAAAAAAAATAAGACTCTACACTCCAAAATCTATAACAGAACTCTTGACCAAAGCACTTCCCGGCTACATCTTCCTTTGAACTTTACTCACCCCAAAAATCTATCCCCAAAATCTACCCTAAACAGTAATATCCTGGGAATTCCCTCTTACTGTGAACAAAAGCTACCTTAAACAAACATCTGGTGAAACTACCACTATGTGATTACAGTTTGTCTGCTGTTTACACAAATAGACAGGCTACTACCAAATTCACGAGAAATTCTGTCCAAATTTTACAACGTGAAACGTTTTGTTATTAGTTCAGATCTAATGGACAAAATCATACGCGACTCTGCTATAATTATTAATTTCACCACTTAGATCATGAGAAATATGGTAAAATACTACTACACAGTGATAAAGGTAAACAGATGTGTATGGTTCGGTTATTAAAAAGACAGAAAGAGCGAGGGAAGTGGACAGAAACGAGAGTGGCAGAAAGTAAAACGAGCATGTCTAAGTGAAGGAAAAAAAACAACCATCCAATATTTCGGCAAAATATAGACGATAAAAAAAACCCCCAAAACATACCAGATAAATACACGAAAGCTAAAGGAAAAATAAAACGTAGGTTTTTGGTATCCTCAACGTAATAAAGTCGGACAAAAAATTCCCCCATACAGATATAGGTAAGCGCGAAGTAGAAGCAGATACGAAACTGGCCAAATTTTAGGTAGGAGAGAAAACAATTTAAAGCCTCTCTACTCTATGAAGCGACTACATACTTACAGCAGGTCATCAGATGTAGCACTCCCATTTCATCAAAGAACAAATGATTTGTCGTTTAATCTTACGATTTTAAGACAGCGGATCTCCTTTCTGCGTGCTAAAAGCTCTTGCAGTTGACGCTGTCGCCAAGAACTTGTCGTGGGAGTAGTTTTATTTGTAATTCCATCATGCAAAACTAGAGCAAGCCCGTGTCCCCTTCTCGTGTGTTCTTAATTCTACTGCCCGTAGAAAAAGCGCCAATGAGAACACGCGGAATCAATTTACACAGAACATCGTCACGGCTAGAAGCTGGGTAGAACAATACAGTGTAAATGATCTACTGAGAGGTTGGCAATCAGAAACTATCCAACGCAGCAAATAAACTGGGACAATACCTGAAAACTGTAGAAATGAGGGTCATCTATTATTCACGTCTGAGGTTGTCCAGTCAGGTATGATGGCGATACAATGTTAAGTAAGTGAGATGTGTCACCGTGACAAAGTGCCGGGTAGTGTGACTTGCTTCTCGGGCAGTGTAAGTGTCAAACCACGAGGATTATAGCCAGGGTTTCACATCGGGGAACTGTCCAGTTTTGTATATATTTAGAGGGGAAGAAGGGAGCTAATTAACCATGACACACAATGAAGTTGATGATCACTGACCCCCAAAGGAATAAGGAGCCAATCAAGGAAAGGAAGGAAGTGGGGGGGGGGGGGGGGGAGAGTGAGAGAGAGAGAGAATTCGAGAAAATAATAGGAATAAAGTGATAATTAGTCACGAATAAATACAAAAAGTGTCTACGTTTACGTGAATGTATATTAGACAAGTGTGAGAGAGTTAGAGAGAGAGAGAGAGAGAGAGAAAGAGAAAAGAGAGAGTGAGAACCAACGAACATACTTTATTTTCAAAGGGCTAAGAATTGGGCTTGCAGGCCCGTCTAACCTTCTGCCCTTTATCACACAGCTTTAACTCAGTCACAGTCATTCAACATTTGTTAATGAGAGAGAAAATAGAGATAGATAGATAGATAGATAGATAGATAGATAGATAGATAGATAGATAGATAGATAGATAGATAGATAGATAGATAGATAGATAGACAGACAGACAGACAGACAGATAGATAGATAGATAGATAGATAGATAGATAGATAGATAGATAGATAGATAGACAGACAGACAGACAGACAGACAGATAGATAGATAGATAGATAGATAGATAGATAGATAGATAGATAGATAGATAGATAGATAGATAGATAGATAGATAGATAGATAGATAGATAGATAGATAGATCAACAAAACAAGTAGTTGTTGATTTTACTTCTTCATTGTATATGAACTTAGCATTTTAATCAAAATAGCGACCTTTTTTTCATGTGCCAGTTGGTCAGCCCTGTTAATTTCTTTTTTCCTCGATCTGCCACTTTTTTTCCTCTTGAGTTTTCCAGTGATTGGTGGGTTCTTTACTTTCTGTTTTCTCATGAAAGCTCAGAGATCCAAGTACTTAGCGACGATTATAACAGCTGATGGGAACATATGCCTGTGAGACCTGGATACTTAACAAAACAGCTGAGAAACACATAAATGCCTTTGAATGTAAATGCTACAGAAGAGTTCTCCAAATATCGTGGACACAAAAAAGAACAAATATATCTCTACTACAAGAGCTTAATATTGAAGAAGGCTGGCTAGTAAAGAGGATTAAAGAGAGAAAACTTAAATATTTTGGACACATTAAACGTCATGATAATTTAGAGAAAACCGTATTGGAAGGGTACATAATGGGAAAAAGAAAGAGAGGAAGACCAAGGCGAAGATGGCTGCAAGACATCATTGACGATCTGCACATGGATGCACCAGCGGCAGGCCATCTTGCTCACAACCGAGTGCTGTTTGGAGGCAAAGTTCCGCAAGGGACATGCATATGAGTGATGAATGAACTGAAAATATAATGAGGAATGTTAGAGAAGATGTAGACAAAGAATATTACGATGCGATAACAATTGGAGGTTATGAAATACCAGAGATTAGATATGTTGATGACACAGTCCACAACACAAAAAGGAGTAGAAAAACTAATTATGTCAATCCGTAAGAATAGCGAAGAGCAAAACCTCTATCTTAATGCGAAGAAAACTAAATTGATGACAACTGATAAAACAAACAAGGCAGCTGAAATATGTATCAATGAGGAAAAACTGGAAGAAGTGGAGAGTTTTGAATATCTTGGATCACTACTAACTAATAATGGAGATACAATGAGGGAATTTAAAAGGAGGACATCTATCGCTCTTCAGAAAGTAAAACAAATAAAGAATCTGTGGAGAGGAACAGACAGAACTACAAAAATAAGATTTTTAAGGGCATGCATCTTTCCCATCGTAACATATGCCTGTGAGACCTGGACACTTAACAAAACAGCTGAGAAACACATAAATGCCTTTGAATGTAAATGCTACAGAAGAGTTCTTCAAATATCATGGACACAAAAAAGAACAAATATATCCATACTACAACAACTAAATATTTTAAAAGGCTGACTAGTAAAGAGGATAAAAGAGAGAAAACTTGAATATTTTTAATACATTAGATGTCATGATAATCTAGAGAAGAGCTTCTTCGAAGAGTATATAATGGGAAAAAGAAAGAGAGGAAGACCAAGGCGAAGATGGCTGCAAGACATCGTTGATGATCTGCAAATCAGCAGCAGGCCATCTTGCTCACAACCTAGAGGCCTACAGGAGCGCTACAGGGATGCAAAGTTCCGCAAAGGACATGCAAATGAATGAATGAATGAATGAATGAATGAATGAATGAAGGAATGAATGGGTGTGAAACATGGTCTGTGAATAAGAGAGTACAGCGAGAAATGGAGGCCATGGATATGTGGTTTATAAGAAGGATGTTGAAGGTACCATGGACAACCAAGAAATCCAACGAAGAAGTCTTAAGAGAGGCCGGAGTTAAAAAGCAAATTATATATCAAAGATCAGAAGCAGACAAGCGAGATTTATAGGACATTTCCTGAGAAGAGGAAAATTGGAACACACTGTGGCAACTGGAAAAATTGAGGGAAGAAGAGACAGAGGAAGACAGAGAAAGAGAAGTTACTGGATGGGCTGTCAATGTGGCTAGGAAGAAAGTCACCGACGGATCTCATGATCGACGCAAAAGACAGGGAATTATGGAGAGAAATGATCGCCTACGCCACACGGCACGGCGGTTAGAATCTCATGAAATATTCTAGAAGGTTTCGTATTTATTTTCGGCTTTGTGTGTGTGTCGTGTGCGTGTGCGTGCGCGTGCGTACGTGTGCGTGTGTGTGTGTGTGCGTGCGTGCGTGCGTGCGTGTGTGTGAGTGTGTGTGTGTGTGTGTGTGTGTGGGTGGGTGTGTGGGTGGGTGGGTGTGGGTGTTCTGAAACTGGACAAACTGCCTGAGTTTTTGAATGCCACTTGTCATACATCAGGTCAGGTGTGGAATTTTCTTGCGCAGTCATGTCTGCTCTAAGAGAGCTTCGAGTTTGTGAGCATTTCGTATTATGTCATTTCAGCCGTACTACTTCCCGTATCCTGGCATTTATCATCTTTTCATCATCGCGTACCTTTCTCTCATAATCCATACGTTTGTTGTAATGTCAAAATTCACATCATCTCAATCTTTTTTTTTTTTGTTTGGCCCATTTTTGGCTTTTCGATTTCTTACATTCCCACTCTGTCTCCACTTTGACTTTTCTATTACTATAGTTTTTGTGACCTTTCTTTAAGCCAGTGGTTCCCAAGCTAATCTCTGTGACCTTTCTTTAGGCCAGTAGTTCCCAAGCTAGTTTCTGTGACCCATCATTAGGCCAGTGGTTCCCAAGCTAGTTTCTGTGACCTTTCTTTAAGCCAGTGGTTCTCAAGCTCTTCATGAACATGACTCTCATAATCATACGATAAATCGGTACCACCTTTCCCTGCAATTCTCTCCCCATTCTTCTTATATTTAAATCCTGTCATATTTTAGTATGCTAAATCTCGTCATGTTTTACGTATTCTAAATCTTGCCATGCTTTACGTAGGCTACTTTATCTAGTTTTATTACGCACATAGCTCTTCGTGGGCTCCAAAGGATTGATGAACTCAAGCTCAGAACCGATGACATACGCCAAGGGTTCTTAACCTTTGCACGATTATAGACCGCCTACACGATTGCCTAAAATGGCACCAATTATCCTTTGAATTAGCCGGTATATAAGGGGTATGGGATATCTCAAGATATATGTCTCCATACCCCATACTGATTGTCCAGTTTTTCTCCATACCCCTTATGCATTGACCAGCAAGCCTCCATATTCCCCCCTCCCACTGATTGAAAAATATATCTCCATACTCCCTACAGATAGTACAATATGTCTCCATGCCATTTATAGATAGATCAGCATATCTCCATATCCCATATTGATTGACTAATGTTTGAATACCCTTTATAGAGAGACCATTATATCTTCATACCCCATATGGATAGGCCAATATTTCATCATACCCCATATGGATAGGCTAATATTTCATCATACCCTATATGGATAGGCCAATATTTCATCATACCCCATATGGATAGTCCAATATATCTTCATACCCCATATGGATAGGCCAATATATCTTCATACCCCATATGGATAGACCAATATATCTTCATACCCCATATGGATAGGCCAATATTTCATCATACCCTATATGGATAAGCCAATATATCTTCATACCCCATATGGATAGACCAATATATCATCATACCCCATATGGATAGGCCAATATTTCATCATACCCCATATGGATAGGTCAGTATATCATCATACCCCTAACGACTGCCCAGTATGTCTCCATGCCCTCTACTGATTGGCCTACTGCTTGTCCTGTTTACCAGACTTTAAAAATCGTCATCATCATCATCATTATCTACTCCCCCACTAAACATCAAAATGACTTCAGAAAATGTCAACAGGACCGATTCCAGTTTAAATATGAACAGCTAGTAACAGAAAAGCTGACATAAAAATGTCATCTATCAACAATTTTTAATTCTAAAATTGCTCAGAGATCGAATTTCATTATTTTCATTTGGTTTCCCGCAAAAGGAGTAGGAGGAGGAGTTCCCTGCTGAGAATCTGTACTCTGAGCTCTTTTGCATTTAAAATGCTCTTCAATATTTTATTTATTCATTTATTTTTCAAAATGGTAGCGAACCCGCTACGCTTGAACGGCGGTCACGATTGTGGAGGGTTTGCTAAACACAGCTGGTCAGGACTATACTCTTGCCTATGGTACTTGTGATAGATAAATGATGTGCCTCTACGGATTTGGCTGAAGAGGCATCTCGCCGTGGTCCTCATTTGCGAACGGAGCCTGCTAAGAAGTTTTCTGAATCCACTTCAAACTTTCAAGCAAAGATACAACCCTCCTCGCCTTTCTAATCCTTGAAACCGCTATCAGCACAGCGTCAGCTGCAAAGAACAACAATTATATTTCGCTGGCGGTACATACACGGACAAAAAGAAGAGAAATGGAAGATGGAGCAAACCTGTAGCAGTGGCTAATCTTGCTTCAAGCGCAGATAACCCAGTCAGTTGAACAAATTTATAAAGAGAGACAACCACTACACATATATTAAAACTAGTGCGCACGTGATACCACTCATAACCTGGTGCTCTATACATAATCAGAACCGTATCTAATGGCGTGACAGTTATAACCAAAATTATGATTGTATTACGATACGCCTCCACAGAAATAATGCCGAATTTCGCAAACGCCACATTAATTCAGAAAATGTAGGCTTGTGGATAATGAATATGCCCATAATTAATCATAGTTTTTTTTCCTCCCCTTGATGGTATAGAAAAGAATATTCTGCTCCTCTTTTCAATGATGATGATGATGATGATGACGGCAGTATTCAAGATAATAAAGGACACCAGAACTAAGCCGCCAAAGATTCTTTTTTTTTCTTTAATATAGCAGCCCTGCTGGAAGAATATACCCTTCCTGCACAGAAACTATAGCTTAAAATTAACTTCCATAATGCCTCGTTAGCGAAGTGAGCACTGTATGACGTGGTAGCAAGAGATATTCTTTAGCTGAAACTTTATCTGCATAAACTGGAAGAAAACTCACCAGAAAAAAACTTTTTTTTTTTGCTCAGGATTTAACTTTTCGTCTGTTTGTCGTATTTTTTTTTTATCCGTTGTGCTGTTTTTGCATGTGGTCCTTGAAAAAGGCTTTTGCCGAAATATTGGAATGTTGTATGTTCTTCATTTAGTCGTGCTCATCTTATTTTCTGCCAATCTTGTTTCTACCCATTTTCCTCACTCTTTCCATATATATATATATATATATATATATATATATATATATATATATATATATATATATATAATATATATATATATATATATATATATATATATATATATATATATATATATATATACATATATATATACATATTTATACATATATATACATATATATATTGTAAAACTGAACTACACACCAACATAAACTTTTGTTTTCATAAATAAGAGTTATGTCAACACATAGAAGCAAAAGAAGACACACGACAAAAAGAAAACGAAGAAGACGAAGAATTAGAGGAGGAGAAGAAGAAAAGGAGGAAATAGAAGAAGAAAAGGAAGTGTTATAGAATTCTACACCTGCATCATCTTCTTAAATACAGATGCCAAAGTTACTATCACGTGTCAACACAAAATGACTGCTAAAAAAAAAAAAGATGAAAGAGATGACGACTGTGGTAAAACTGATTCTAGTAATAAAGGTAGACGGAGGTGTATGGTTCTAGTAGTAAACGTAGACAGAGGTACATGGCTCTAGTAATAAAGGTAGACAGAGGTATATGGTTCTAGTAATAAAGGTAGACAGAGGTATATGGTTCTCGTAATAAAGGAAGACAGAGGCATATGGTTCTAGTAATAAAAGTAGACAGAAGTGTATGATTCTAGTAATACAGGTAGACAGATGTATATGGTTCTAGTAATAAAAGTAGGCAGAGGTATATGGTTCTAGTAATAAAAGTAGCCAGAGGTATATGGTTCTAGTAATAAAAGTAGCCAGAGGTATATGGTTCTAGTAATAAACGTAGACAGAGGTGTACTATTCTAGTAGTAAAGGTAGATAGATGTGTATGGTTCTAGTAATAAAGGTAGATAGAGGTGTATGGTTCTAGTAATAAAGGTAGATAAGAGGTGTATAGTTCTAGTAATAAAGGTAGATAAGAGGTGTATGGTTCTAGTAATAAAGGTAGATAAGAGGTGTATGGTTCTAGTAATAAAGGTAGATAAGAGGTGTATGGTTCTAGTAATAAAGGTAGATAAGAGGTGTATGGTTCTAGTAATAAAGGTAGATAAGAGGTGTATGGTTCTAGTAATAAAGGTAGATAGATGTGTATGGTTCTAGTAATAAAGGTAGATAGAGGTGTATGGTTCTAGTAATAAAGGTAGATAGATGTGTATGGTCTAGTAATAAAAGTAGATAGAGGTGTATGATTCTAGTAATAAAGGTAGATGTGTATGGTTCAGTGTTACAAAACGACAAAGGACAAAGAAAATGAGGAAACTGAGCAGAAGCACAAATGGCAGAGAATAAGGAAGTAAGATTAGAACACATAAATGAACATAAAACATCCAATATTTCGGCGTGAGCCTTTTTCAATGATCACATACAAGGACAGCACAACACATTTAGCGTTTGGTCTCCTCCTGCTTTGAAAGGCGAGCGAAAAATGGGCCACGTAAACGGAACTATAGGGTGGGAACTGTCGGGCGGGAACGACGTGAAGACGTAGCATAACAACTTCAAAACTACAGCCAATCAGAAACTTTAGGGGGCGTGGATGAAAAGAGAGAGAACAATAGTGGGAAAGGGCACGGGGGCGGTACATAAAGAGGCAAGAAAGCTATAAACAAACAAACAAACAAACAAAAAATGTCATTCAGTAAACCAAGTTTCATTTTACTGTCCCAACAACTGCCTCGACTTCGTTTAAATAATATCTATAACTGCTGCTACAAATTGTTCCCCCTAAAATCGTTATCATCATGATAATCTATACAATTCTCTACAAGCATCCCTAGAAGACAACAGTAAGTGTCTGGCACTTTTGGAGACAGATATCCAGACCAGGGCATATTCTGCAGCTTTGCTCCCTCTACCAAAGAGGCCGAACCTAGATCTAGTCACCTGGAGCTACGCCTTAAGACAAACTTCGGGGCGCAAAGCATGGCCTCCAAAAGACTACACAGTTTATCTGGACTACAAGCATAAAAACGCCCGTTTGAGGCTAGAACCACAAAGCGCAGAAGAAGAACTATAACTGTAAAAGTCGCACCTGCGACAAGGAAGTTATTACATAATGAACTAGTAACACTCCTGACTGCTGTGACAACCATGGTTTTGCTCCTCTACCCAAGCGATGATGACGATAATAAGGTTGATGATGAGTGTCCATGGTGTCTGGCTACCACGGCTTTCTTCACTTTCCTCAGCCTTCACCATATGTGACGATGCTGCTTTGACACACTTTGCAGTCAAATCCTCCAAGAGAAGGCCGGCTAGTAACTACATACACTTGCTCTCAATTATCAACAACTGGAACTCCCAATTAAATACACAGACACTGGAAACAGCGCACACAAATGCTGGACTGTTTTCATTGCCTGAATCCAGGTCTTGCTTGTGTAAACATCTGTATGAAAACACCACTCAAGTTTCAAGTGTCGGAGGTAGGAGGTAATCACACATTCGGCTGGAGCCAGACAACGTCGAGCAGCCTGGCTAGCAGGAATAACAAAGTAAGGAAAGTGGAATGTGGTAAAAGACCACTTTTTGACGGCCACGTCTTGTAGCTTTATCCAGTTCCTTGTTTTATTAGCTCAATTATTAGGGCGTGCGTCGCTGAATGGAGAACTCTAGGAGACGGGGAGAAACTGAAGGTAAGTCGCATCCAGGGAGACTTGATGACGGGAGTTCTAAAGATCTCCTTTCACTAGTTTTCTTAGACTTTGTGTAACGCTTGTCTTTATTTGTTCGTAGAAAATTGTTGCAGCATTCTGGCTTTTAAGCTTTGTGTGCTGCAATATTTGTTTCAGTCAGCTTTGTGATCTGTCAGATATTGTTTGATGTTCAAAATTTTCTTCGTGCTTTAGCATTCTTGCTCTCCGGGAAAGCTCATATGTGCTTCTATCTTCTCTAAAGAAAATCTGTACACAGGAAGATCTCATCTCACGTGCAGGCACTACGTAGTACCGCTGCTTTCAGTTTCTTATACAGCTCGTTTCAGTATTACTGTTTGGGCATTCAAAAGGGCGTGTACGGTCATTTGTGTAAAATATGTCTGAACTGCTTCTTCCTACGGTACAGCCGAACCAAAGTCACCGAAGACTGTAACTCTCTTGTCTGAAATGTTCCACTGAATCAGACTGTGCCACAGAAGCCTGATCTACAAAGAAGTGGGGAAACTGTAGATGCCCTGATAGTGGTCAAGCTCTGTGAGAAACGTCCTGCTCCTACTCGATCGTTCCATCTTACTGAGGACATTACTGAACTTGAAGGCCATAAGTGTAAGCTTTCAACGGTATCTGTTTGTCATCATCATCATCATCATCATCAGCAGCAGCAGCAGCATCATCAGCAGCAGCAACAGCAGCATCACCAGCAGCAATAGCAGCACTGCCAGGTCTGCATACTACTCGGACTTATATATTCAACAAACGAACATGAGCCATCCTCGTCTGTCACATCTAGAACATTCTCTACAGCGAATTTCATATATTTCTGTTGTTAGTTTCTTTTTACAAAGTAAGATATTATTTTACTAGCTTGATTCTAGAAACTAAAATTCCTATCATCACCTGGATTCTAGAAACTAATACATTTACCGTTTAGTTTTGCTCTATAAACCAACGCAATCACTTGCACTTCGTAGCCCAGTTGTATGAGCCTTGCACATGCACTCATCACCATAAAAAGGTAATCCTGCCATGTCTTAGAGGCACATAGGGATATAGTGTTAGTGCATTTTCTACAAGTGGCTGGTAAACCCAGAGTCCATGGACGCTGTTGACGGATTGAAATGGAATTTCTCTCTCTATTTTCCGTCTATCAATATCTGTGAGATATATGTGATAGAAACGTCATGATAATCTAGAGAAGACCGTCTTGGAAGGGTACATAATGGGAAAAAGAAGAGAGGAAGACAAAGGCGAAGATGGCTGCAAGACATCGTTGATGATCTGCAAATGGATGCATCAGCGGCAGGCCATCTTGCTCACAACCGAGAGGCCTACAGGAGTGCTGTTTGGGAGGCAAAGTTCCTCAAGGGACATGCAAATGAGTGAATGATACAGCCGTCCGTAGACGTCACTGCCATCAGAACTTCTAACTTCATTTCCAGCAGCTCTACACTAACTAGACACAGCACAAAAACTACATTTTGTCACAGACAAGCTAACCTGACCTACTCTGTCCAAACTCAAACTTCCAACTCTCTTTTTGATCATCTGCTTTCTCTCTCACGACTTTTCTTTGTCACATCTTTTGGGTGACCCCTGTTCAAATCGAGACAAAGGGATTGAACTCTACGCACAAACATCTGATGACATTGGAACATAACTCTTTTTATACCAACTTTCCCATTCTCAGATGAGTTGTCTAACTTCCATTGTATGCCCTGAAAACTTGTCTAACTTCCATTGTATGCCCTGAAAACTTGTCTAACTTCCTTTCTATCATTCTATATTCCATTATAGGATTTTATACATTCATGAAATTAGATTTTGAAGAAATTACAAACATATTTTTTTCGGTGATCTTTAACTGAAATTAGGTTTTAATTTAATAGTCCAAGAAGACAGGAAATAATAATTTCTTGTATACATTATTCAAAATGTTTGCTGAGTTCAGAACATATGTGGTAGTTTTAATTATATTTTACCATATGAACTTGTAACCACAGCTCGTATCATTGTGTGTGACGTAGTATTTTCTAAGAGCTCAAGATGTTGACTGTCTTCTTATTTTATCGACATCTTATAAAGTTATAATTCAAAGAAAAGAATACAATATAACACAAATAAGAAGAAAAAACAATAAAAAGTAAAAATAACATTATTTAAGGGAAAAAAAAGAAGAAATAATGTTATATTTCTAACTTAGTTCCTGTCACAGGCTGGGTAGTCCTGGCAAACTCAGTGAGTTGGGGGAAAGTGAGACAAGCAGGTGTGATACTGATCACATATATTCAGCCAGGTGTGATACTGACCACATATACTCAGCCAGGTATGATATTGACTATATATACTCAGCCAGGTATGATATTGACTATATATACTCAGCCAGGTATGATATTGACTATATATACTCAGCCAGGTATGATATTGACTATATATACTCAGCCAGGTATGATATTGACTATATATACTCAGCCAGGTATGATACTGACCACATATACTCAGCCAGGTATGATACTGACTACATATACTCAGCCAGGTATGATATTGACTACATATACTCAGTCAGGTATGATATTGACTATATATACTCAGTCAGATATGATACTGACTACATATACTCAGTCAGATATGATACTGACTACATATACTCAGCCAGGTGTGATACTGACTACATATACTCAGTCAGATATGATACTGACCACATATACTCAGTCAGATATGATACTGACCACATATACTCAGCCAGGTATGATACTGACTACATATACTCAGTCAGATATGATACTGACCACATATACTCAGCCAGGTATGATACTGACTACATATACTCAGTCAGATATGATACTGACCACATATACTCAGTCAGATATGATACTGACCACATATACTCAGTCAGATATGATACTGACCACATATACTCAGTCAGATATGATACTGACCACATATACTCAGTCAGATATGATACTGACTACATATACTCAGTCAGATATGATACTGACCACATATACTCAGTCAGATATGATACTGACCACATATACTCAGTCAGATATGATACTGACCACATATACTCAGCCAGGTGTGATACTAACTACATATACTCAGTAAGGTGTGATTCTGACCACATATACTCAGCCAGGTGTGATTCTGACCACATATACTCAGCCAGGTATGATACTGACTACATATACTCAGCCAGGTGTGATACTGACTACATATACTCAGCCAGGTATGATACTGACTACATATACTCAGCCAGGTGTGATACTAACTACATATACTCAGTAAGGTGTGATTCTGACCACATATACTCAGCCAGGTGTGATACTGACTACATATACTCAGCCAGGTATGATACTGACTACATATACTCAGCCAGGTGTGATACTGACTACATATACTCAGCCAGGTATGATACTGACTACATATACTCAGCCAGGTGTGATACTGACCACATATACTCAGCCAGGTATGATACTGACCACATATACTCAGCCAGGTGTGATACTGACCACATATAATCTCCCCATAAATCCCATACAGCCCCCACAGTACGCACTTAAAGTAAAGGGCAGTAATATTTGTTATCATAGATGAAGACTTGGTCTACATCAAAGAAAAAAACAATGAAATAACTTTCACATTTCCACTACATCTGAATGGTTTGCTATGAAACGAGTCATGTCCTAAAACCGCTACAGACATTACATCTGTATCAAGGTGGCTCTTCATGAATGTAATGAATGAATTCTTCAAACAGTTCTAGTTGCTGTATGGACCATACATGTTGATTCTCTATTCTCCTCGGTCGTACATCCAGACTAGCTTTTCCTCTCTCTATTTCTTCATGCTTGCCACTGGCTTGTACCAACTATTCATCAAGTATGTATCAACTATTCATCAAGTATGTACCAAATATTCATCAAGTATGTACCAACTATTCATCAAGTGTGTACCAACTATTCATCGAGTGTGTACCAACTATTCATCGAGTATGTATCAACTATTCATCAAATATGTATCAACTATTCATCAAGTATGTATCAGCTATTTACAGTAAGTAAAGTCATTGGTTTTCCTCTCAATGATCTGAGAATAGCTATCCAGTTCATACGTTTCTGCTATATCTTCTCCCCAGTTCTTGGTTATATCTTATCTTTTACGTCTGTGAAAGACAATACTCTTCTATATATCTACATTTCTAAGGTATAAATTCTAGTTTCTATTTTGTTATCGAGTGCTTGTATTTCTATGGACCCAAAAGGGATAAGAGTGAGGTAGGGGTGGGAATGGAAGAGCAGGATTTGTACCCCTAGGGTCCTGGATGCTATGAGGCCTGTTTATCTCTTTTTTTTTTTCCTGTTTTCCACAAAATTCAGAAAAACACTGAAACTCTCTGCTATCAGTGTCAAACATGGGCACTAACAGCCAAGAACAAAAGAAAAATCATTACGACAGAAATAAGATGTTTAAGTAGAATACTAAATGTGACAAGAAGAGACCAAATAAGAAATCAGGGCAAGGTTGGAGTAAGACAAGTATTACACTATATCCAGAAACAACAAGTCAAATGGTTTGGCCATGTCACACGGTTACCACCAGACAGTGTATCACAGAAAACATTCACACTAAGATTTGTAGGTAACAGGAAGAGGCCGCCCACGCAGGAGATGGAGAGAGGAAATTACAGAAGCACTAAATATTCCATTCATTCATTTGCATGTCAATTGTGGAACTTTGCCTCCCTAACAGCACTCTTGTAGGCCTCTCGGTTGTGAGCAAGATGGCCCTGCTGCTGATGCATCCATTTGCAGATCATCAACGATGTCTTGCAGCCATCTTCGCCTTGGTCTTCCTTTCTTTCTTTTTCCATTATGTACTCTTCCAAGACGGTCTTCTCTAGATTATCATGACCTTTAATGTGTCCAAAATATTTAAGTTTTCTTTGTTTAATCCTCTTTACTAGTCAGCCTTCTTCAATATTAAATTCTTGTAGTATAGATATATTTGTTTTTTTTTTTAATGACCATGATATTTGAAGAATTCTTCTGTAGCATTTACATTCAAAGGCATTTATGTGCTTCTCAGCTGTTTTGTTAAGTGCCCAGGTCTCACAGGCATATGTTGCGATGGGAAAGATGCATGTCCTTAAAAATCTTATTTTTGTGGTTCTGTCTGTTCCTCTCCACAAATTCTTTAGAGCTATAGATGGGTCCTCCTTTTAATTCCCCTCATTGTATCTCCATTATTAGTTAGGAGTGATCCAAGATATTCAAAACTCTCCACTTCTTCCAGTTTTTCCTCATTGATACATATTTCAGCTGCCTTGTTTGTTTTGTCAGTTGTCATCAATTTAGTTTTCTTCGCATTAAGATAGAGGTGTTGCTCTTCACTATTCTTACGGACTGACATAATTAGTTTTTCCATTCTTTTTTGTGTTGTGGACAGTAATACTGTGTCATCAACATATCTAATCTCTGGTATTTCATAACCTCCAATTATTATGGCATCGTAATATTCTTTGTCTACATCTTCTCTAACATTCATCATTATATTTTCAGTATACAAGTTAAGTAAGTAAAGTGACAATATGCACCCCTGACGAACCCCTTGTTTTATGTCAAACCAAGTTGTTGTTTCACCATTTATTCTTACTGCTGCTTGTTGGTCTAGATACAGCAGTGATGTTAACTGTATTAAATGTGTTGGAAATCTCATTTTTTCCATTATTTCCCAAAGTTTCTGGTGTTGTACACATTCAAATGCCTTTGAGTAGTCTATGAAAGATAAATATAGATTCACATTAAACTCTCTGCATTTCTCTATTATTAATCTTATATTGAATATATGATCTCTTGATCCTCTTCTTTGACTGAAACCAGCTTGGATCATATTAACTTCTTCTATTTTCTTACGAAGTCGGTTCTGGTTCTTTCTCCTCCCACTGTTGATTTCTGCTTTCACAGTCAGTTGTTTTATACATTCCTCTGCAATATTCCTTCCATCTTTCTAGAATTTCCTCTGTCTCTGTCAAGGTATTCCCCACCTCATCACAAACTACATTTAGCTCAGGTGTGACATTTCACGTCGATGTCTTTATTTCTTTAAACATTTCACTTTCTCTTCCACACTTCTGATGTCATTCTATTCTTTCACAATAATCTTGTATATATTGGTTTTTTTTGGGGTCTTTTCTTATGTTTCTTCGTACTTCTTTTGTTAAAGATTTATATTCCTCTTTGTTGTTGTTCGTTATATTCCATTATACGAAGCAAATCGTCGAGCCCTATCAAGACGTCTATTTGTCCCCTCAACACCGAAAGGTATATGAGGTAGGAGACAAGACAAGACAAGACAAGACAAGACAAGACAAGACATTAAAACATTCCCGCTATAGTTTGGATAAGATGGCAGAGTGTACATGGCCCTGGGGGACTGACCTGGCACGCTATGGCCCCGCCCTCCTGCATCATGCATGCCTAACACAGCTTCCAACTTTACTTGAAGGCACTTCATCTTCCTGTAGGTATCTCATTTAACTTTTATTGTTATTGCGCTCATTTTCCCTACCACATTCCGGTAACCTGTTATTTCTTTCAGAGAAAGATGATTTTTTTTTTGTTAGTATAAAATCAAATGTTTTTTTTAAATTTATTCTTGTATTGAAATAGTTTTGAAATTCAAACGTGCTGCCTTCTAGAAAATTTTAAATATTTATTTACATTCTGAAATCCTGACTTTGTTTACTTGTGTCGTACATTTTCTGAAATGTTTGCGTCAACTGCAGTCAGCGTTAATTCATTTGTTCTTCCCAAAGTCGTTAGTTCCTGTCAGTCCCAGAGCATCTGCGTGCCGGAGAGAACTGAAGTGCCTCACATTTCTAGGCCGCAGCATGTCTAGGCTCTACCACAAGGATGCGGGGGGAGGGCAGCACTTGGCCTCGCTGGCTTTGTTCTTCCACTGAAAACCCAGGTACTCATCTCTTGAGACTGTATCGATTTGAACCCCGGACAAGTTGTGGACGATACGCGCTTGGATCGAGGGGTGTACGACCCTGACCGAAGCGTCATCGCCCACGTGATTTTGGTAGTTTGTTATATATATATATTTGGAAGCAGCAGAAATGTGGTTTATTAGAAGAATGTTGCGAATCCCCTGGACAGCAAAAATAACTAATGAAGAATGTATGAGAAGAGCTGGAGAGACAAAAAACCTTGTCAGAAAGATAAGAGAGAGACAATGTACTTTCATAGGACATGCAATGAGAAGAGGGGGCATTGAAAATATTATAACAACAGGAAAAATAGAAGGAAGAAGATCAAGAGGAAGACCAAGAGAAATGATACTGGACAGTCTGACGGGTTGGTGTGAGAGGAGATCACCAATTGAACTGGTGGCCTGCATGAAGGATCGGGTACTCTGGAGAAGCATAATAGCCAACGCCAGTCGGCACGGCACCTGATGATGATGATATATATATATTGAAATAATGGCCTGCATCAAATTAGATGGAGGCTATGGCCAGCGACGTCGTGCCTTCATTGTGCTTATATTATTGTGCGTGTTTAGGATATTCTGCCGATCCCACCTCGTGTGGTGTAGATTATGTAGTTGTGAACTAAGTTGTGTTGTAAGGTTATTGTATTTACGTATCGATATGGAAATTCTGCGTATGATTTCGGTGTGATTTATCAGTAGACTGGATGGGCAATATGTATGATTTGTTTATTATGCTTTTCATGTAGACTGATCGTGTGCTGCAGAAGCACAGTTATGTAGAGGTGTGTCATGGCGGCGATAGCTGCGGGGAGATAAGTGCTATCGCACATTATATTCCTAGTGTAGGCTACATGTAGGGACAAGAGAGCCCGGGACCTTAGGTCCATCAGGTTTTCAATATGCAACATGAGATGTCATTCATTCATTCATTCATTTGCATGTCCCTTGCGGAACTTTGCCTCCCAAACAGCACTCCTGTAGGCCTCTTGGTTGTGAGCAAGATGGCCTGCTGCTGTTGCATCCATTTCCAGATCGTCAACGATGTCTTGCAGCCATCTTCGTTTTGGTCTTCCTCTTTTTCTTTTTCCCATTATGTATCCTTCCAATATGGTCTTCTCTAAATTAGCATGACGTTTAATGTGTCCAAAATATTTAAGTTTTCTCTCTTTAATCCTCTTCACTAGCCAGCCTTCTTCAATATTAAGCTCTTGTAGTATAGATATATTTGTTCTTTTTTGTGTCCACGATATTTGGAGAACTCTTCTGTAGCATTTACATTCAAAGGCATTTATGTGTTTCTCAGCTGTTTTGTTAAGTGTCCAGGTCTCACAGGCAAATGTTGCTATGGGAAAGATGCATGCCCTTAAAAATCTTATTTTTGTGGTTCTGTCTGCTCCTCTCCACAGATTCTTTATTTGCTTTACTTTCTGACGAGCGATAGATGTCCTCCTTTTAATTTCCCTCATTGTATCTCCATTATTAGTTAGTAGCGATCCAAGATATTCAAAACTCTCCACTTCTTCCAGTTTTTCCTCATTGATACATATTTCAGTTGCCTTGTGTGTTTTGTCAGCTGTCATCAATTTAGTTTTCTTTGCATTAAGATAGAGGTTCTGCTCTTCGCTGTTCTTACGGACTGACATAATTAGTTTTTTCATTCCTTTTTGTGTTGTGGACAGCAATACTGTGTCATCAGCATATCTAATCTCTGGTGTTTCATAACCTCCATATGCCTGTGAGATGTCATTACCATATGATAATATAATATGCTTAATTACCTAGCATTACATTAATATTGTTCATCCAATTGCTTTTCTATTATTGATGATTGTTGAAGTATACTGCATTGCATCAATAGTGTTCATTCACGTGTTCGTCCATTATGATGACACCTGTCTTGGTGTCATGTTGATATCAGTGTCAGTTGTATATGCTGTTGTGACGTATAGTGAGATTGAAATGCTGTGTCCTTAATTCCAGACTTGGTGATTTGTACTGCGTGTCAATGTATTGCGTAGTGATTGAATGCTTAGGATTTATGCATAATTAGCATACAATATACCAGGGAGGAGAGAATCTGGGTTGGCGGTCCAGTGGTGGAGCTAGACTGGCCTCTAGTACTGAAGTACATGCCAGGGGAAATGTTGGCCTGTAAACCATCTTGAGAAAATACTCCTCCCACTAATTATAAATGTAAAGTTGCACCAAACAAAGATTCACACAGTTCGGCAGCCCAGTGCATTGGCCATTGTATCATATTAAGTAAATAAATTGTTTGTGCTGAGGGAAACTATACATAGAAACTATACGTCGCTGTGCGCTGAGAGACATATTAAATAGGAAATAAGAGAACCTATGAACTTGATGAGGGTGTAGAAATGAAACTCACAACCAACATATAAACAGATAATCCTAGCTTTCCGACGACCTTTCGCACCGACGACGAGGTCGAAAAAGAAAAATTTGGACGTAGAGCGAATTCCACTGGGGGTGAGAATACGGTTATCTACCGTCTACAGACAGACAAGGTTTAAAACTTGAACTAGAGTGACCTTATAATTTGTACAGGAAATATAAAATAACTTGTTTTACATAAAATAAATGCCTGTAAAATCTAATATTTGTTAATGTACAATAAGAAGTTCTACTTTTTTTCAATGAACCGTTGGTCGGGAAACGAATCGTCGTAAAGCGGAGAACATCTGTACGTTCTTTTTTTTTCCTTTCTTTTCTTCTTTGTTTTATAGGACAGGTGATAATATCTCACGTCAGTCATCTTTACGGCTATTTATAGAGTAGATTCCATATTAATCTCAGGAGGATTCATTCCGAATTCAATGTTTTGTTTTGTTTTTGGTCACTTCAGTTTAGAATACTGGACTCCGCCACAATATTTGGTTTAGTTTGTGGACTTGAACAAAGATTTCACATCATGTATTTATTACTATTATTAGTATGTCACATCATGTATTTATTACTATTATTAGTATGTCACATCATGTATTTATTACTATTATTAGTATGTCACATCATGTATTTATTACTATTATTAGTATGTCACATCATGTATTTATTACTATTATTAGTATGTCCCATGCAGTATACCACTGGCGACCATGCGTCTTCATCTTGTGTGATCTCTGGTGTTTCCAGTCAGTTCAGATGCACTTCTTTTTTCCATGTCACATGATCGTTCCATTGAGATATTTATCTCTTGGCCTTCCTCTCTTTTCTTTTTCCCTTGAACTTTCCAGTCATTACCAAGTTCTCCAACTTCTGTCATCTCATGACATGTTCTAGAACATATTGATTGCCCTTTTCTTATCATTCTGACTATTTTTCTTTGTGAAACGTCTTTCAGGACTTCCTTGTTTGTTTGTTTGGTTTTTTCATCTGTCGAGGGTATTTGTGCATCTTTTTCTCCAAAACCAAATATCTCCTACTTCCATTTTCTTTGACACGTTTTTTGTTGTTGACTGTCCAAGTTTCATAACTAAATAGCAACAATGACTCTGTAGCACCGTGATACTCGTTTCCTCACAATTAGGGACATTTTATGTCTTATTAGTATCTTTTTCATGTCACAAAAAACTCCCATTGCCTTGACTATTCGTGATTTTATTTCATTTGGGCACTTGCCCCTCAGCTGTTCCAAGATACTTAATTTCAAACATCGTGTGTGAACTTTCAAAAACTCCAATATAGTTGCAAAACTATTGTTTAAAAAACACTGATGAATATTTATAAAATTACCACAAGCTAGTGAATATTCATAAAATTGTCAAGACTATAGCATAATTATAAAATTGTCATAACTATAGCACATTTGTAAAATTTCAAAAGGGATATAAAAAATGTGCTTTAGAATTAATATTGCTCAAACCGGTGATATAAAGTTACATAAATTTACTATAAATTTACAATATATTTGCTATAACCTTATGCAGAAAAATCCATTTGTGCTTTTGCTTCCTACACACAAAAGACAGACAGGCAGATAGATAGATAGAATGAATGAATGAATGAATAATCTTTATTTTTCAAGGGTAAAGAATTGGGCACGCAGGCCCGTCTTACATTCTGCCCATAGATAGATAGATAGATAGATAGATAGATAGATAGATAGATAGATAGATAGATAGATAGATAGATAGATAGATAGATAGATAGATAGATAGATAGATAGATAGATAGATAGATAGATAGATAGATAGACAGATAGATAGATAGATAGATTTGCTACAATAACAGGATTTTTAATGTAGGCAACATTCAACTCTCTGTATTTATCTGCTTCTCACTCTTTCTCTCTCTCTCTCTCTCTCTCTCTCTCCACCCCAACACCTCTCCTCACTACCTATCATTTTTACAGCTAAACAACATAATGGTAAGTTTACAACCACCTGCCCTCCCCCCCTTTTTTCCTGCATTCACCCATTGAAAGAAGGAAATGAAAGACAAACACAAATACAGACAATGTGTTATAAAGAAACGAGAGCACGGCAGAATATTGAATATCAGTTTCTGTCTGTAACTAGCGCAGACATGTTTTTTCATAAAACAAGAAAACTCAGTTCTTCTACGTAACGATCATAAATTATATATATATATAAGATTAAATACAGAAAACTTAAGTATTTTGGACATATTAAACGTCATAATTTGACGGTCTTGGAAGGGTGCACAATGGGAAAAAGAATGAGAGGAAGACCAAGGCGAAGATGGCTGCAAGAAATCGTTCAAGATCTGCTAATGGACGCCACAGCAGCAGGCCATCTTGCGTACAACCGAGAGATCTACAGGAGGGCTGTTAGGGAAGCAAAGTTCCGCAAGACGTGTAACTGACTGATATATATATATATGTGTGTGTGTGTGTGTGTGTGTGTGTACATACAACATACATCTCCGGATGTCCTGTATAGGAGAATAATACGAGCAAAGCTCTCGCATACAGAATAAAGTTACACAGTTTCCCATTTACAGAGCACAAGACTGCTACAAATTCACACACATTACATACCAGACCAGTCTTGTAAAATCCACTTTCCGACTACTCCATGGAAAATAGCCCCAGAGACACCTTCACAGCATCATCATCAACGCGACTGCAATCAATTCTGTTGCCTGCACACTAACAACCTCCTTTTCTCCAAGACTAAACGAAATATAAAACGAAATCAATATTTCGTGTTCTTTCTTTGCTCTGCGGGCAATTTTGTGATCCTTTTCCTTGGACAAGTCGCAAAAGCACGGAATCTGAGTCCAGAGTCCAGGCAGAACTGGGAAATATTATAAACGTGTATAAATCTCTGATGTCGTGAACTCTTCGGTTTGCCAAAGGACATTGAAAGAATAAGAAACATTACTCCATTGTTGGAAGTTATTATCATTAGTCGAGCAGTTTCGACTCCGTAGCTAATGGAGCACTTGGCACTTCTGTAATAGCTGCTCCTTTCTGCTGTGGAAGACCGTGATGAAGACGAATAAACGTACAACTTGTCGGTGGACTTCTCAGTCTCCCAGGCGTAGGAACACACACACGTCTGATATTTCACGTCCGCTCCTCGGAGTTCGTCCACAATTTTCCGCTTTTTGTCGGCAGGGTTCCCCCCCTTTCCCGCCACGACTGCTTGGACTAGCAGAACCCACCAATCAGCGAGCAGGGTCCCTGCTAATTACGTCGAATCACTCGCAGCGGGATGTCAGGATTTGACACCTGGCTCCGCCTCGCTCGTTATCTCGTTTGTTGTCGCTTCCTTTCGCTTTCAGCGGCTCTTCCAGGGAGACAACAAAGACATACAAACGAGTTGCGGCCCGCGGACTACCGAAGGTTATGTCAAGAGATTATGCGGCTTCCGAGTTCGAGACGATGTGCTCCGTGTACTTCCTCCTTTCTTAATCTCCCATCCTCCGTCAGATACGATCCCTCAGCTTGTCACAGGCTAACCTTCGCTTGTTTGTCCTTGGACTGGAAACATACGGTACAGATAAAAAGCTGCCCACAAACGGAGTTGCTCAAAAACATCACTAAATAGTAAAAGGGTGTCTTAATCAGCCAGACTTTACTTTCTCTTCTCGTCTTCATCTACCCCTATTTTTTTCCGGAAAAAGAACCAAAAAAAAAAAAAAAAGACGGCCACAAAATGTTACAGAAAAAGAAGTAGTGGCAAAGAGAGTTACACAAAATAGTTACAGCTTACAGAATTTCAAAGCAATGTTTATGTTCAAAAGTAACTTCCCAATGGTAAGTTTTACTGGAACATGACAAAACAAAGCAACAAGAACAAAGAGAGACAGAACACAACTGACAGGAAACACGTGAAAAAAAGGACGTTATGTATCCGCCCGTTTTGACTTGAAGCAAGTAAAAGGGATGGCGACAGCAGTAAAACTGGTTCTAATAATAAAGGTAGATAGAGGTGTATGGTGCAATTTTACAAGGCGCCAGAGGGGGTGAGAAAAGTGAGGAAAACGAATAGAAAGTATGAGAGCGAGATGAGAATGTATAAATGAAAAACATACAATATCCAATATTTCGGCGTGAGCCTTTTTCGAGGATTACATACACAAACGAGACCCGACAAAAAGTATAACTAAACGAAAAACATATCTTAATATGACATCCTCCAGAAGTAAGAAACAGAGAAATGCGTGTCCACTAGACGAGGCATAGAGACCACGCGGGGCCACACAAAGGATAAGCCCGATGGAGCCAGTGATAAAGAGGAAGTGGAGAGAGATAGAGAGAGAGAGAGAGGAAAATAGGTGAGGGAAGGGCAATAAAAACATGATAGCCGCTAGAGGAGAAGGTGGGGGGGGGGGAGGGGAAGCGGAGAGATAATGAATGAAGAACATAAACACCTGCAGGGAAAAAATGTGAAACTGATGAATAGGACAAGACCCTATAAACACCAATATGTTGCCAGAGAAGAAGAGAAGATGGCGATAGGGAGGGGGAGCTAGGAGAAAGAAAAAAAAAAGTAGAGTTTAAAACAAGGCGGGGGTGGAAAACTAAAGAAGTTAGAGGAAGCTGAAGACATTGTTAATTCCAGCGGGGTGGAGACAGGCAGTCTGGAAAATAAGGCGCTGTTCTAGGACCCTCCGAGATCGTACATCAGCAGAACAAGAGCGGATAGCACTAATAGAAATGTCCTGTTTTCCCCTGTGGTTGCTAAGGCAAAAATATTTAGCCACAGGTGTCCAGGACCTCTTAGAAATATCGTTAAGATGCTGGCGAAAACGATCTCCTAAGTGTAAACTGGTCTCCCCTATGTACTTCATACCAAAATGTTTGCACATAATAGCATAAATAACATTGAGTGAAGTGCAGGTGAAGCCCTCCTGAACTGATAACGTGGACGCAGAGAAGGAGATCTGGCTAGCCTCGACAACAAACGGGCCTGTGTTGCATCTGTGGTGTCCGCAACGTCTGTATGTAATCAACGTCAGTATGTAATCCTCGAAAAAGGCTCACGCCGAAATATTGGATGTTGTATGTTTTTCATTTATACATTCTCATCTCGCTCTCATACTTTCTATTCGTTTTCCTCACTTTACTCACTCCCTCTGCCGCCTTGTAAAACTGCACCATACACTTCTGTCTACCTTTATGACTTGAAACAAGAAGAGATGTTTGTATTTAATGATAAGATGATGAGAGGAAGGTGGATGTGAAGGAGTGAGGACGTAGAATAGGGTACATAACGGCATGTGAGGCAATGCTCTGTTGGGTGTGAGGCAATGCTCTGTTGGGTGTGAGGCAATGCTCTGTTGGGTGTGAGGCAATGCTCTGTTGGGAATAACTCTCAAAGCAAATGATAAGCGGGAATAGAAGATATAATAAACAAGCCAGGCGATGTTTCTTCTCTTCTTCTTCTTTGTGCTGATGTATTGAGGCACAGCATCGTGTCTGCTTGGGAGAGGGTTATCTTTGCCGTTTTTTTTACCCTGAGTGGTGCTAAAAAATGTAGAGGAAGGGGGGGGGGGATGCAAAGTTTCTTTAGCAGATTCCACCACCATGAGGACTATGGTGATCCCTGCCTCGTTAGCCAGGCTAGGTCTTTTACTGGGGGCATCAACGGAGGGGTTTGACAGGGTCTTAGTGAGCCATGTTTCGCCAGCGCAGACGCTAGATTGGAAGCTGTAGGTCACTGACTGCTACATCGGGCAGCGTCTTCGACACCTGTCAGATAACGTAGATGAGACGTGACAGGTGAGGGCACTGTAGACGGACCTTAGACCGGACAGTTTCCGGTGTGTTATGAATTCTGATCATTTATGTTATTAATTCTGATCATTTATGTTATTAATTCTGATCATTTATGTTATTAATTCTGATCATTTATGTTATTAATTCTGATCATTTATGTTATGAATTCTCATCGTTTATGTTGGTAGTTGTGTTATGGAGAAGTGAAAGAGGTAGACGTCCAGCTATCTCACCTAATAAACCTTAGGGGTCACTGGACAACCCCCCCCCCCCTCTCCCAAACCAAAAAAAAAAAAAAACAACAACAAAACTGTGGATTCTGATTCCCGATGATTTTAAAAAAATTACTGACCTTTCAGGAGTTCGTTAATTTTGAAAAGAAAACACCGCCATGAGAACCAAAGTCCCAGTGAAATACACCAACTGCCTCAGAACCAGGGGACCTAGTGCCGCTATATTTCACGAGGAGGATCACGTGCCAAAACAGCTGTAGTTCATGCTACCCAAAAGCCGCAACGTGACTGGAGCGACCTGCTGTAGTTAATCGTCAGTGACCTGCCATCTTGGCTGGCAAGTTTCTAGGTTCAGCGTTCTGCACTAACGCGCTCCAGCGGCACCTGGTGTGGAAAAGGGAACTCGACATCGAAGTGTTGGGGAAAAAGAAGTTTTCGGGGACCGAGAGCATCTGCCCACGTGGCAATGAACTTGATAACACACACGGTTGTCAGTGATTTCAAGGAAAACGTGTGGAATCTGCGACAGATTAGCCATTAGACTAAAGAAGCTTCTTCTTCTTCTTCTTCGTCTTCTTCTTCTTCTTCTTCGTTCGCAGAACTAAAGAAGCTTGAACATGGGGTCCAGAAGAGCAGGGGGCCCGGTGTCATGGAAAGAAAAAAAGACTGCATATACATGTTATCATTATTTTGAACGTGGCAGTCATTTGGAACTATTATTGATGAAAAAGTCATTGAACTATTATTGATGAAAAAGTAATTTCGAACTATTATTGATGGAAAAAGTCATTGTGAACTATTATTGATGAAAACGTCATTGAACTATTATTGATGAAAAAGTAATTGTGAACTATTATTGATGAACTAAAACGTTCTATGATACATAATGCAGTGACATGTTACTTGCGTTTGGTCTATATAATACGAGAGAGAAACTTCTTCTTCTTCGTTCGCTTCTACCACCAAAACCGCACTGTGATCCTACTGAATTTACGAGAGAGAAACGAAAAGCGAACACAACATACCCTTTATTACTATGAACAAATGAACATAACGGTCGTACCCTTTAATACCATGTGCAAATGAACATATTGGTCACACCCTTTAATACCATGAACAAATGAACATATTGGTCACACCCTTTAATACCATGAACAAATGAACATATTGGTCACACCCTTTAATACCATGAACAAATGAACATAATGCTTGTATCATAATCTCCACATAGTCTCTCTGGAAGTCGAATCACTTCTTGCATTGCTCCACTAGCTTCTTTACTCCCTAGGAGAAGAGGTCTTTCGGCTGCTCCAGAATCCAAGTTTGCACAGCTTTCTTAGCCTCAGATAAGTAAGGAAATTTGGCTACCCATTTTGTGAAGCTTTACAGTACTCCAAAATCACCATGCGCTATAGCTTGTACGGATCCATAAATGATATCCAAATGTGAAGCCAACAACAGTCAACGTAATTCGTCGGTCATCTCTGATCAAGACTTGCGTACGGTCGATGTTGGCTTGTGGTGCGTGGTTCGCCTCGGTCTGTCCAGATCGATCTTCTTTGGATTTAGCTTCCCGCATTCAAATTTTGTTACTCGTTCATAAACTTTTCGTTAAACCGCGCTGTTTCACTTCTGTACTGAACCAACATTCTACTGTGAACTTTAGCCCAAAGAAATCCCACTACAGGCCGCTTGTTCAACAATGGTACCATCCCGCGTCTGTTCGTTCATGGTTATTTGACCTTAGCTTCAACTAGACTAAGGGCAGAGGACTGCGCTGTGCGTGCTCGAGCTACCAGTCCGCCGTTTCGAACGTGTTGTATTGCGCCAGCTTCTGCCCGTTGTGGTTACCGCGTAATTTTCAAACTGTCTTCACTTTTTGACTCTTCATTGTATATTTTAAAGTTGTCATGAAAAAACTGTCACAGTCATAATAAATAATAATAATAATAAAACAAAACTACGTAACGCTATCGCAATTTTTCATTAGTTCTCCTATAGCACAGAGTAAAATCAGGGTATTGAAGAGTAAGATCAGGGTATTGAAGAGTAAGCCAAGGGTACTGAAGAGTAACATCAGGGTATTGAAGAGTAACATCAGGGTACTGAAGAATAAAAGTATCGATGTATTTTTTCGAGACATGAAATTTCGTTCGACGTATGGTTTGTTTGTTTCTTTTTCGGCGTGCTCACGATAGTCCTTCCCTGCAGCTTAGAGTGAACATTGGTCCAGGAGAGGATCTATACAAAGTGGACAGGTTTGACTGAAAGCATCCAGAAACAAGATATCTGGTTGATAGGACCGGCACCACCAAGCCAGCGCTACAAATGATGAATTTGCCGCTTGCGTGGATGTCAGAAGCCTGATGACCTGACTTGAGGGTGGAAAACCATTAGTGTTTTGTTCAGTTTTGTGACACAAATGTTTCCACACTCTTTGTTGATACTAAACTAAATTATGTGATTATGTGAAACAAGACGAAATTATGAAAATGCTGGAAGACATAAATGCTGACGGCAAAGATAGGGAAATTAATAATTTAAAAAAAAATATGTACTGGAATCAAGAAGCAGGCATCACAGTATAAATCAGCCAATAAAAACAAGGAGTTAGGCAAGATTATGTCCTTTTGATAAATTTACTCTCACTGTACACTAAAAATATCATGAGGGAAAATAAAAAACAAACAAGAATTAGAGGCTAAGAGCCAACAAACTAGGATAAGCATGTGATACAATGTTAATAGCTAAAAATTATTAAAGAATTTGTAGAAATTATGACAAACAGCAATAAAGGAAAGTGAACAGAAAGGATTCATCCTAAATAGAAGAAAACAAGAACCGAAACAATGGTTATCTATATGAAATATTAATGTTCATGAAACAACTTTGAAACAAAGAACACACGTTCAAAACCACGGCCATGCTAATAACATCAGAGGAGAACAAACAATTCTAAGATTTTTTGCTAGTGAATGGAGAGAATCATTACTGATCCCAGTATTAAAAAAAAAAGCCATAAGAGGAAATGTGAAAACTAGCCCGTACAGAGCAATATCCTTAATACAAACAAGCTACAAAATGCTATCTATTATCCTTTTAAATAGATTAAAGCCTTATAGCGAGAACATACTGTGAGATTATCAAGCAGATTTCAGGAAAAATAGATCGACCGTAGATCACAAATTTTATCTACGTCAAAGAGCAGAAAAATACTGGGAATGTGGAAAAGAAGTACATAATGTCTTCATTGAGTTCAAGAAAGCTTATGACAGCGTAGATAGGAGCACCTTATGGAAAATTATGAAAGAATTTGAGATACATAATAAATTAATAAATTTGACCAGAATATGCATGGAGGATGCACAAAATATAGCAATATAAAAAGGAAGAAAGTTAGAACCCTTATATATAAAACCTGTTTTAAAACAAGGTGATGCATTATCTCCATTACTGTTCAGCCTAGCACTAGAAAAGGTAATCAGAAAAGTGAAAGAAGAAAGCAATACAGAGGAACGAGCTAAAATACTAGGATACGCTGATGACATTGACCTACTGAGGGAAACCATGCAAGAAGTCATCAATACCTGCATACACCTGAGAGATGTGGCACTAAAAGTAGGCTTGACCATTAACTAAGATAAGACAGGGTATATGATGATATCAAGAGACCAGAGGCGGAATGATCCAGATTATATAAATGTTGGAGATATGATTATTAGGAAAGTAGAAACATACAAATATCTAGGCACGATCTTCAACAGAAGCAACACAGTAAGCGAGACAATTAACAGCGGAGATAGGGAATAAAATATACTTCGCCTTACAACACAAATTAAAATCCAAAATCATGTCCCAAAGCACCAGAATAACAATCTACAAAACTATAATAAGACCAGCCATCATGTATGGATCAGAAATGTAGAGTACAACAAAGAAAGATGAACAACAATTCCAGTGCTTTAAGAACAAGATCCTAAGAAGAATCTTTGGGCCGATAAAGGATACCAACAGTGGAGAATGGAGAGCTAGAAAGAACACTGAACTGAACAGCTTATTTAAATCCCAACGAATTATAAATGTCTTTGAACTGAACAGACTACGTTGGTTGGACCACGTTGAAAGAATGGAAGATAACAGACATACGAAAACGATGTATGCACTACTTTTTCTGCAACAATGAGCTTTAATGATTCGAAAAGAAGAAGAAGAAGAAGAATAAGAAGAAGAAGGTGGTTTTTTTTTTGCAGTGCGTACATAAAACTTTTAACCAGTTCGCAAATATATTATTAAAAAACATTTTTTGTACATATGGACATGTTAGAGTCAAATTACGTAGAAATGATAATTTAATGTTTTAACAGAAGCAATATTAACATCCAAAGAAATCGGGAGAACAAACTCTTGTAGCGCTACTGTATTTTTCGTGAGCGCTACCACAGTACAGGGAAAAGCAACAAAGAAGTTATTTTATCTGGTTTTTGTGTGGCGCATAAATTTTGAGTAGACTCCTTGGTTACTTTTCGTGACCGGTGTACTTCGCCTGTCCTTGCACGGCAGAAAAAGAGTTCTAAAATATCGCACTGAGCTTCTCATTCCGTAGAAGTGAGTCGTGGACAATGAAGAGATCGATGTAAAGATCACTAGAGCAACGGAGATATGGTTTCTTTGATGAGGAGATTACGCCAAGCGTGAACTGTTAAGATGACAAACAAGGCCTGTCTAATAAAGGCAAGCGAAGAAAGAGACCGAGCTGTAACCATAAAGAAACAACACTCGACATCTACTGGATATGTAATGAGAAGGAGATGGATGGAAACATAACAACAGGAAAGATGAATGGGAAGAAAGGCAGAGGAATGTCAAGAGGGAAAATCATGGACAGATTAACGGGATTGGATTTTATAACATTATGAAGACTGAGTTGATGCAAAATATCAAGATTCTTGATTTGTGAAAAAGCATGATCTCCGACGACCGCCGGCACATGGCGAATATGATTATTATGCGCTGTGCGGAATATGTTTGCTGATCACTGTTGTCCATCTTGTTCGATCCTAGGTGTTTGTGATCAATGTTCCCTCTAAGCTGCACGGTAGCGCGCATACACACACCCACACAAAATTATGCCGCGCACAAAATTTTATATACAGTGTAAAATAAATAAATAAATAAATAAAATAAAAATGTCAGTTTTATCTTACAGTTTCCTGATGCTACTCCGTGTTTTAGAATCGTTGAATGTAATAACGTTATATGAGTTTGTTTTTCTGATTTCTTTACATTTCAGTGGGTTTTTTTTCCTTCCATGTGAACTTTATACTTTGTAATATGAGGTTACAGAGCATATTGTGCATGCAATTTTTAAACAAAAAATATACTTGAACAACCGTAGAAAATTCTGAACTTGTAGGTTGGACTGTTTCTGATCAGTTCAATTGCTTTTTTTTTCATGCAACTGTTGTGTTTTAAAGTAGCCTTTCATGTTTTAACCTTGATTTTTTCCCCCTTTTTTTATTTGAAAGTGACCTTTTCTGTTTTAATTTTGTTGTTTTTTTTTCAAAAAATAGTTTGAGGGTTGTTTTTAAATTAATCGTTGCATTAAAATGACATTACGCTAGAGTGTTTATTAGACTAATGTTCAGACATAGACTCTGGGATGTAAATATGTTTTAAAGTCATCAATAAGATATTTTTCTATCAGCCACAAGATCTGGGAAGATCTGGCGAAAGAACGAGTCATGTAGAGAGCTACTCCGTGGAATTGGCGAAAGAACGAGTCGTGTAGAGAGCCACTCTGTGCAAGGGGCGAAAGAACGAGTCGTGTAGAGAGCTACTCTGTGCAAGGGTCGTATAATTTCGGGAGGAAAAGAGGAGAAAACTTTGAAATTAAAGATGCAAGCGCAATAAAAAGCTTGATCTTGCAGCACAGCATGATCAGGGAGTGGTAAATAAAACAGATTACAGAGGCTTCCTGGAAATTCCTTAGTGGATCTGTGCATCCTTCTTGATGTTGTCTAGAAAGGCGCACATAACTGTGCTGTGGGTGGACCGCTTTTCAATTTTCTATTTCTTCTTTCTAGCCCGAAGTCCATCATCATCATCATCGTCATCGCCTTTCACACCCTTGAGAGCATAGGCCACGGATAAAGGCTCTCCAATCATCCCTGTTCTTTGAATTATTCTCTGCTTCCTTCCATGTGTATCCCTTGTCTCTGAGCACTGTCATCATTTCTCTTCTCCAAGTAAGTCTAGGTCTTCCTCGTTTAAGTCTTTCATAGAAATGGTATATTTCTGTCTATTTACAGATATAGTATATTTATATCTATAAGTAGGGGTAGCAAATTTATGTTTAACTGTAGAATTGGCGCTTTTCTGTATACTTCTATCCCCCGGGTGACTCCGTCCACAGCTGTTTCAGATTCTTTCTTCTCTGTTTCTCTACCGTTTGAATTCAGCTTCGACTTCCTGATGAACTGGACGTTTCTGCTGAAAATTATTCCATCTGATTATTGAACAGCAAAATAATCTACACAACTATTATAAGACCAGCCATCATGTATAGATCAGAAACGTGGAGTGCAACAAAGACAGATGAACAATTTCAGATTTTTGAGAACAAGATCCTGAGAAGAATCTATAGGCCGATAAAGGATACCAACAGTGGAGAACGGAGAACAAGAAAGAACACTGAACTGAATAACTTATTTAAATCCCAACGAATTATAAATGTTTTGAAACTGAAAAGATTACACTGATTCTTCCATGTAGAAAGAATAGAAGAGAACAAACAGACAAAAGAAAATTTTGCACGTACAAGAGATGAAGGAAACAAGACCGAAAGGTAGACCAAGACAGAGATGGAGCGACAACATAGAAAAGAAAACACGAAATTAGTATCACCAACTAGAGAGAGAAAATTAGAAGTGGAGGGAATAGAGGTGAACTTTATCTGCAGCAATGAGCCTTAATGGCCAGGAAAGCTGAGGAAGAAAAAAGGAATAATTTCATCTGCAAACTCCACAGCCTTGCTACGACTGTAGAGACAAAATATATATGGTGAGGCGGAAGGTGAGCGATATGTTGATACTTGGTGTCTGAAGATAAAGCGGGAGAGAGGAGAGAGAGAGAGAGAGGAGAGAGAGAGAGAGCAGAGGATCACGGTCAGCACATATTTCTGGCATCTCTATCTCTGTTATAGTGTGATCATTTTCCCCATGAGAACGATGAAGATAAGTTAAGGCAACCCTGGTATGCGATGGAGGCATCTAGGAGATAGGAGTCCACATTTTCTTTGACCTTTCGGCACACGGTCACCGTCACACCCGACCACCTTTCATTCTCTCGCTCCAGTGAAGCCAGGTACACATTTCTACAGTTCAGAGACCGGGGCGGCTCCGACCGGACTCGAACCACCAACCTTCGCCTTGACAGACCAGTGCGCTAAGCACTCCGCCATTTATAAGGGCCCTTCCCCCCCCCCCCACAAGAAAAAAATTCTTCAATAGAAGATTAAACTTGGAAAAAAAAATTGCCCAGACAGACATGGCTGACTTGCTGGAGATCTGTAAATATCATCTTAAAACAAGGATAATTAAAAAATAGATTCGGAAAAAAAAGAAACAGAAGACATGACATCAAATAAACTATGTTGACATCAGCATATGACATTCACATTAGCTTCTCTGAAGCCCATGGCGGCGAACAATGGATTTTAAAAGTCAGGTACATCAAGCTTTCACAACTTGGTTAATCCTGTGTGAGTTATGGTTCTCATTACAGAAGATCGTCCACAAGACATAACAATAACGGGAGATAACACTCATTCCCTTCCTTGCTGTAGTTAGCGAGTGCTTCCATTATCTATCTCAGACACAGATTCTAGGAGTTTGTTAGCCCCAGTTTCTAAGAGTTATTGTTCTCAAAATGACACCCGAAGCATGTTCATTACCTAGAGACTTGTTCTATACACAAGCTAGGTGAAATATGGGTGACTGAGTTTGAATATGAAGTAGCGGGGCACAATATTCCATGTTTATAGCTTGTGGGAAAATAATAATAATAAAAAAAAAGCACTTTTAGACAAGAGAGAAAGAAAAATGACAAGATAATTTAATGGGACTTGAACCACGGATTCCGGCAGGACGACCAACCGCCTAGCCACGAGAGAACAGCGCATTAATCAGCTTAGTCATCTAGGTGCTAGATCTAGGTTCAAGAGAATCTTTATGGGGATGTACACCAACATCAGGTGACCACTGATGCTTTAAAAGTTTGAGAATGATCGAAGAAGAAGAAGAAGAAGAAGAAGGTCTTGGTTAATTATATTTCGTCAACCCTAACGCAAGCAGTCGGCTTCGAACCGCTGGATTCTACCTCATAATCTTGAGGACAGCATCTTCGTACCAATGTTCACTCACTCTAATGATGGTTGAGAAGAGCCACCAAAACGACGTGTCTCTGTATTATTTTCTCGTGTTCCCGAAATGTCCATGCTCTATGGGAGTCAGAATGTTCCTTTCAAGGAACCCCATGTAAAAGCACACTAAGCCCACGATAGTCCTTACGACATTTTGGTTTACGCTTTCCAACTCTGGACTCTCGTATGGTTTTGTCTCCATGAACTCTGAGCAGTCATCCAGCTCTCCCAGGACTACACAGCCTGCCACAGACCGAGAGTCATGATCAAAAGAGTACGGAGAGTTCATTGTTGACACTCTGGACAAAAAACAAACAGGGGAGGACTTGTTTACCCGGTCAAGCAACAGAATGTAGACTGACTTCAATAGAAAGCTGTGAGCTGCTCTGTAATTATCTGTTTACTGTATGTTTTATGTTTACACAGTTTGTCAGGAAATGGCAGACACATAATATATGGTTATATAAAATTAGGGGAAAGTGTCTGTTTTTTCCTTCTACCTTGCTGTTTTAAAGGAGGTGGATGTTTGCTGTTGTAACGGGGGGTGGATGTTTGCTGCTTTAAAGGGGGTAGATGTTTCTGTCTGTTTTATATCAGAAAATAAAGCGTTAAAATTACAACAGCATTGTCTTTTTTGTTGAAAGGTATATTAAATCATTGTTTCTCGCAGTAAATTCTTATTTGTTTGCATTATTTGATGGTTTGTCCATTTACCTAAACACGTCTTTCTTACTGGTTTATGAAGAAAATGGAGAGAGAGAGAGAGAGAGAGAACAAACGAACATACTTTATTTTCAAAGGGTTAAGAATTGGGCATGCAGGCCCGTCTGACATTCTGCCCTCATCATACAGCTTTCACTCAGTCACAGTCATTCAGCATTTGTTAATGTGCATAATAATCATGAAGACACATTAAATGATTACAGAAATAAATAATAAACTTATTTCCATACACTCTACACTCTGATTTATGTAACTACATGAAATAAACTTACATTCTTACATGCATTCAAAATTAACAACTTATAGAAAAAAGCAGTATAAAAATACAACAATGAAACCATACTTTAAACTACTTTAGACTTTCATATGTGTGTGGGTACTTTTCACATACTCAAGTACAAGCAGATACATATATTCACAGACAAACGCAAGTACATTCCACAAATTTAGAAACACATGCACATATATACAAATATACACATATACGTATGTATACACATAAACATGTGCTGTCACATACGTACACATATAGTCATATAATGCATGTATATATACTCGTATATGTATATACACACATATACACCCATCCATATATTTATATACATATGTATATATATGTATATAACAGTCATACATATATACATACATACATACATACATACATACGCACATATATATGCATACACATACACATATACAGAGAGAGAGAAATGCTTGAGACTCGTGAAGGGGGTAACTATCTAGTTAAGAATACCAAGACCCCCACATAGGTACAAATAAATGCTGCAGCTAGTATGATCATTGGTAATGCCTTTCTTCACATAACCCATTGAATGAACAGACATACAGACAAACAGACAGACAGACTGGCAGACAGACAGATAGATAGATAGATAGATAGATAGATAGATAGATAGATAGATAGATAGATAGATAGATAGATAGATAGATAGATAGATAGATAGATAGATAGATAGATAGATAGATAGATAGATAGATAGATAGATAGATAGATCTAGACTTAGAATTACAGCCAGTTTAGTATCTTACTTATAAAAGCATTCGATGAGAAAAACCAGATTAACCCCGTCGTGATGGAGCCTACCTAGAAGTCCGACATTGAGTGCTTCCGGAGTATCGTCGAACTGTCTTCCCATGTACGCAACAGAAATCAAAAAGAGCCCCAGTTAGGTCATCATTGTCATCCAGCATTATCCCGGTCTTGGAGGGAGCTATCTGTGACTCAAAGGTAGAAGAAGCAGAAAAGGAAGAAGAAGAAAGAAAGATTTCCCTGATTCATGACGCTTGTTCGTGTCTTCTGTGTCTCTTCCGTATGCTCTTCCTTACCCCTTTTTACATTTTACATCTGGCTGTGCCTTTGACCTCTATCTCTTTCTCTAACTTTCTCTCTCTCTCTCTTTCTCTCTCTTTCTCTTCCTGCATTGTTTAACAACTTCTTCTGTTGATGATATCCCTATGTTAATGTCCCCACTTGCATGCTGGTTACAGACTTCTTCTTCTACGAAACTCTTCAACGTCCGAGGTGCTTGAAAAACTCATTTCCGCCGGAATCCAAAACGAGGCCCTCAAACAATGGCGTCAATTTCTTTCAAGAGGGGAGTCGACGGCGACATTTTCCGACGGACTGTGGACCAGTGATACGCCTCTGAATCTGCGAAACAAGGAGTGACACTTGTAAACGTGCTGGCCCGCCTAGAAACAATAGCCTCGAGATGGACAGATTGACCAAGAACGAGAGATAGAAGGAAGAGATAAGAGTAAAGATGTTGACTTGATCTGAGAGTAAAATCAGCGAGGCTTACTCAACAATGGCTGCTCTGGAAGATAGCCTGGATGGAGAATGAATTAAAGCATCACGCAAGGAAACTGGTGAGTAACCAACCAAAAACAGAACAAATGCGAATTTAAAAAACCCGTTTAAAAATAACTTAATACCATGTAGATAATGTACAAGTCAAATTAAAGAAATATCACAGATTATACCAAATAATGAGACAGAACAACAGCGACGAAGCTCTGCTCTACTCCAGTAGCAGAAACAAAGTCTGTATACCAGTGCCTGTTTAGAATTAAACAGGAAAAATGCGCATGTAATGCCAGTGAAAGAATGTAGCTTATATACCGCTAATAATAAAAAGAAAGAAAGAAAGAAAGAACTTATATAGGTTACGAGACATGAACGAGTCACTATAGGTCAAGAAAGAAAGAAATTGTATCTGTATAAGAACCAGAATCAAATGGAGTAAACAAAATGAAGAAATGTCAGAAGACATCCAAGGCAAAGCATAAATGCGTGCCAATAAATAACCGAGACCTTCTCTCCAGTGTGACCTTCTTGTCCAGTGTGGGCTTCTTGTCCAGTGTGACCTTCTTGTCCAGTGTGACCTTCTTGTTCAGTGTGACCTTCTTGTCCAGTGTGACCTTCTTGTCCAGTGTGAGTAGGAGACATGCATTGAATTCAAGTCCTCAGAGTTATTGTCGGTACAATTTGTAGAAAACACTTGAAGAGAGCTACTTAGGAAAGTCAGCTGCCATCTTCAGCTGCCATCTTCAGCTGCCTGGCATCCTCAACTGCTGGACATCCTCAACTGCTGGACCCTCAACTGCTGGACATCATCAAATGCTGGACATCCCTGCCTGTAGGGCTCACCTGTTTGAGGAAAGTTGCATTTGCATGCTTTCGGCTTTTGGGTTAGCTTACACATGTGAACAAATTTGTTCACGCATGAAAGCTGTTCTGAGTTCACAAACAGCCTAACAGCCGTGCATGTGAAAGCCTGTATGAATCTGAAAGTGACTCAATACACACCCGTTATGGACCAGTTAAGTAAGGAGATGTAAGGACAAGGGACTCATTAATGTGTCTGAGATCAACAATAATAATAAGTGATTATTCATATTAATAAATTTGACTAATGTGTTTTATGTGTGAGTTATTTAATTGAATTGTTCTTCAAACTACTGGACTTTCTGTGTTAACAAAATCTACATTTGACATGTTTTGTAATAAAATTTAAAAATAATGTGTTCAGAACTTTAAATTTTGCAAAACATAATTTGTGTATTTATTCCTATTTATATTAAAATATTGGACAATCAATGAGGAATAACACAGTTATTTCATGTGTTTCAGTGGTTGTTGTGCAGTGACGGAACCACAGTGAATAAACTGATTTAAACAATTCACCCGTCGCGCACTTCAAACTGAATATACAAAAACAGACTGAATCAATGCATGTTACACAACAGCAGACTTCAATACACTAACGTACGCGGCTACATGTTGATAGATACCCCCCAAACACTAAGATATCACTACGATACCGGAATCGATACTGGGTTAGTGTACACCAATTTTTCGAACACCTTATTTATATATATAGAAATATGGTGGGCTGAAAGAAGGAGGAATGCAGGAAAAGCCTCAAGTTCATGAAAGAAGGAGGAATGCAGGAAAAGCCTCAAGTTCATGAAAGAAGGAGGAATGCAGGAAAAGCCTCAAGTTCATGAAAGAAGGAGGAATGCAGGAAAAGCCTCAAGTTCATGAAAGAAGGAGGAGTGCAGGAAAAGCCCCAAAAGTTAACAAGAATTTTAGAGGCAGAGGAAGAATAACTAGGAAGAAAACCCCAGATTCCAATGTCTTGGGGGTATGAAAAGAGGAGACCGCTTAGCCACGAGGAGACAAGCAATTAACCACCCGGCTAAATGTCTGGTGAATGCAAAAGCAGAAACACCGAGTCAGCTGGTATCAGAAATTACGAGGCCAACCCAGGAAGTCACGGAAAGGTGAAAACGAATTTAAATAATCAATCCATTATTATGCAAGGTCACATTCCCGTTTATAAATAGCGCAGGGAATGAAGGTGACGCAGGTCGAAACAGCGCGGTCTAAAGGTGTTTTACCTCTAATTTATTCAACTGAACCCACTTAATAAAACCTACCAGATAGCAATCTCCGGAACATCACTAGACACAGGGCGGCATTGATTGTCGACTCTGATAGGTTTACAGCTCAGCCAATAACCGCTTGGGTAACTTTAGCCAAGAAAATGAACATTCAATCAGAATACCCGAAACATTAGGAACGGGAAAATCCGAAATCTCTTGGCTGAAGAAGATGAAGCTGTCAGTCGACGAATTTCGGTTTGGACGGACAACATGTTTTAGGGCATCTTAGTCCTTTTGTATATGGGGGAAAAGACGTGGCACACAGTGAGATTGCAGACCTTAGATTTTCTTAATATATGCTGTATCTAATTTCTTCGCTAATTCTCTCTGCCCGAGGCGCTGTAGGAGTAAGAAATATTTACAAAAAAGCTGGAGCAGAAATGGCTAAACGAAGGAGCTGAAGTCCTGTTATAGTGAATCAGTTTATATCTTTAAGTAATTATAAGTCATTACATCTCATCTAGTGCGGAGTTTCACACACACACATACACGCACACACACACTTGATTTGTCTATAAGTAACTCGTTTTATGCCATTACATTAGATCTAGTCTCACTTGGTTATAATCCAGTATTTATCACATCTTCTGATTATATTAGATCTAGCTGTTAATGTATATTAAGTCTAGCTCACAGCAGTGCCATTACTTTAGCCCTAGTTCTCAGCAGTGTCATTATATTAGGTCTAGATTTCAGCAGTGTCATTATATTAGGTCTAGATCTCAGCAGTGTCATTATATTAGGTCAGACTATCAGCAGTGCCATTGTTTTAGATCTAGCTCTCAGCGGTGTCATTATACTATATCTAGCTCTCAGCAGTGCCATTATATTAGGTCTAGTTTTCAGCAGTGCCATTATTTTAGATTTGGCAATCAGTAGGAATATATACCAGTTTGTTGGATCTTGGCGTCAGCAGTTAAATATATGTCATTATGCTGAGGTCTAGCTGTAGCCAGAGACTGACTAATTACTGTAACCATGAACTAGGCGTTGAAAGGCCTGTGTAAGTGTGAACTAGAGTCTGAATGGTTGCTGCGACTAAAGACGTTGACCAGAATCTACAACTGTGGAATAGATGTTGACAGGTTGCTGTAACCATAAACTGAAAACTGAATGTTCTTTATAACTTAAAAAAAGAGGTTAACAGATGATTGTAACTGCAAAATAGAAGTTCGCCCGTTGATATAATTAGAAGTTGACAAGTTGTTGTAATTGTCAAAGAAAAGTAAACATTGTTGTAATAGTTAAATACAGGTTGACTGGTTATTATAGTTGACTGGCTGTTGTTGTTGTTGTTTTTTTTTAAATAGCTGACAGCGTGGGTGAACGCAGTGATGCATATATTAACACAAAGGCATCATGTCGGATGATAAGTGGGCCACAGTGATTTCTTCTGTTCGTGGGACTGGACTAAAAAAGTAACCAAATCAAGCTCCACTACCATGCTAAAAACACATTGATCCCGATCTCAGAATCAGGACAAATAACACTAACAGCCTGTTACAAAAGAGCGACAGTGTGCAGCCTATTATAAAAGAGGGGAGTGCACACCCTATTATAAAAGCGGGGGAATGTACAGCCTATTATAAAAGAGGGGAGTGCACACCATATTATAAAAGCGGGGGAGTGCACAGCCTATTATAAAAGCGGGAGAGTGTACTGCTTATTATAAAAGCAGGGGAGTGTACAGTCTATTATAAAAGTGGGAAAGTGTACAGCCTATTATAAAAGCGGGGGAGTGTGCAGTCTATTGTAAAAGCAGAAGGGGGAGAGTGTGCAGCCTATTATAAAAGCGGGGGATTGTCCAGCCTGTTATAAAACCAGGGGGGAAGAGGAATTTACAGCCTGTTATAAAAATGGGGGAGTGTACATCCTGTTATAAAAGCTGGGGGAGTGTACAACCTGTTATAAAAATGGGGGAGTGTACATCCTGTTATAAAAGCAGGGGGAGTGTACAACCTGTTATAAAAGCGGGGAAGTGTACAGCCTGTTATAAAAGCGGGGGAGTGTACAGCCTGTTAAAAAGCGGGGGAGTGTACAGCCTATTATAAAAGCAGGGGAGTGTACATCATATTACAAAAGAGGGGGGGAGTGTACAGCCTGTTATAAAAGCGGGGGAGTGTACAGCCTATTATAAAAGCAGGGAAGTGTACAGCATATTACAAAAGAGGGGGGGGGAGTGTACAACCTGTTATAAAAGCAGGGCAGTGTGCCCCCTGTTATAAAAGCAGGGGGAGTGTACAGCCTGTTTTTAGAGCCCGGGAGTGAGATACGAATGGTCCCCCAGCCCCTCTCTGGTCAGCTAACCCTGAAAACCGTTCTGCTGGAATCACCCACCGTCTGGGCGGCCTTGCACTTCATTAACAAGACAAGACGTTTTCCGAAAAGGCGCAAAATGAAAGAGAACAGCTCCGAAATTAACAGGAATCCCTGTTGGAACAAACATGACAGTTGTGTGCGGCAGCGAAGTCCCGTTAATGTGTCAAATGAACTAGAATGTGTCTTATTTGAAGAAGCAGACTTTTTTGGTGACGATGGTTTTGATTAAATTTTAACCTGGCATTGATGTGATTTCGTTTAATTAGGAGACTGGAAGAGCTGGAATTCGCCGGTGAAATCCGGGGCTGGGCATACTTTTGTGTGAAATTTGAAAGCATGGAGCGGAAGAAACTGTGCCGGGGAAAGATGGCATTGTGATTCATGGTGGGGAGAGAGATGGTGGGGGGGGGGGGAGGGGTGGGGAGGTGAGGGAGGGAGGGAGAGAGAGGCAGATACTGAGAGCGAGAGAAGATACTGAATAAAGACTGACGCTGTTTGTGGTTGGCTGGTTAGCTGGTTAGTTCGTTGGTTAAATGGTTTGCTGGGTATGGATTTCTGTGTAAGTGTGAACTACCGAAACAGCTGTTAGTGGTGAAAAGATTGAAAACATAAATGTGGAGTCGAATAGGAAGTGGGCTGGGCTTATTTAAATTTACTTTATTGAGTGGACTCAGAACACCGTGAATGGACTCATAACACAGTGAGTGAACTCAGAACACCGTGAATGGACTCATAACACAGTGAGTGAACTCAGAACACCGTGAATGGACTCAAAACATGATGAGTGAAATCAGAACACCGTGAGTGGACTCAAAACATGATGAGTGAACTCAGAACACCGTGAATAAACTCAGAACACCGTGAGTCAACTCAGAACACCGTGAGTGAACTTAGAACACCGTGAGTGAACTCAGAACACTGTGAGTGAACTTAGAACACCGTGAGTGAACTTAGAACACCGTGAGTGAACTCAGAACACCGTGAATAAACTCAGAACACCGTGAGTGAACTTAGAACACTGTGAGTGAACTCAGAACACCATGAGTGAACTCAGAACACCATGAGTGAACTCAGAACACAGTAAACTCAAAATATCATGAGTTATAAGCATCGTGAGTGGACTCAGAACACCTCGAAGAAGCAGACTTCTTGACAGGCTCCAGCACCACTGTCACCTTATCGTCACTCCGTCACTAAATGCACGCAACAGACATTTTTTTTGGAACACGTACAGGAGGTAGGGAGAGGAACATATCAACCAGGTCCTGTTATTCCTGGTATCATTCCACTGGCTACTTCTTCTAACAGAACCCTACAGTGTACTTCAGTATCATCTGATCAGACAATGGACTCGGCAAATACTGTCAAAATCCTCAGCTAC